>CAUYSK010007480.1:0-13785 GCA_963575035.1 Avahi laniger | reverse complement strand
ATTTCTTTCTATTTTTGGTAGAGATGAGGTCTCGCTCTTGCTCAGGCTGGTCTCGAACTCCTGAGCTCAGAACGATCCGCCCACCTCGGCCTCCCAGAGAGCTAGGATTACAGGCGTGAGCCACCGCGCCCGGCCAAAGTCTGGGGATTTTTGACATTGTATTCGACAGGATTTTTTTAATAATAGGGGAAAAGACCATTATTTTATTATGAGAAAATGATTGGATGACTTTTTAATTACATGAGATTGATTGGTAAAGCAAAATGCTTTGCCTCAGATTTTGCACTAGGAGAGGGATCCTCAGAGATTTTCAGGGATAATAATGAGATAGAATAAAGTTGGTTTCTGGTTACCCCCTGCCAAATCTAGCTTGCTCGCCAAATTAAAAACAACGGTTTAATTGGGTTTCTGGCACTTATAACCAAAAACATATTTTAAAGCCTCGATTTAAATCAGGGTTTCACCACAGGGGGACTAATGATGTTTTGGACTCTCCTGTCACATCAATGCAAAGGAAAGTGACTAATTCCTTCTTCCACCAGTCCTTCTCAGGAGTATTGCCAACTATCCACCCAGGGGACAAAACCGCCTCCAGTGGAGAACCAACGAATATTTGAGTTCTTCAATGCTAGGCTCTGGGAATATTATGAACAAGACAACTAGTCACTGTTCTCATTGAGCTTAAGTTCAGAGGAGACAGGCAAAATAATTAAGTACACAAAAAAATCTTAAAATAATTACAAATTATAATAAATTCTCTAAAGGAAACAAGCAGGATTCTGAAATGGGAAATAATGGAGTGATATGCCATGTTAAACAGAGTATATATAGGTAGGAGTTAGCCAGGTGAATGAGGGATAGGAGTTGGGTGTGTCTGTAAAAGTGTCTCTGACTAAGGGAACGGTATTTGCAAAGGCTTATTTAGTCTCAGGTACATAAGCAATAAAATGTATGTTTTGTACATTGCTGTTTTCCACTTGCCATTACTCAGTTGCAAAAACAGGAAGGCATTTGTTTTTTTTTTTTTGAGACAGAGTCTCACTGTGTTGCCCGGGGTGAGTGCCGTGGTGTCAGCCTAGCTCACAGCAACCTCAAACTCCTGGGCTCAAGCAATCCTACTGCCTCAGCCTCCCAAGTAGCTGGGACTACAGGCATGCGCCACCATGCCCGGCTAGTTTTTTTTTTTCTATATATTTTTAGTTGTCCGATTAATTTCTTTCTATTTTTGGTAGAGACGGGATCTCGCTCTTGCTCAGGCTGGTCTCGAACTCCTGAGCTCAAATAATCCGCCCGCCTCGGCCTCCCAGAGAGCTAGGATTACAGGCGTGAGCCACCGCGCCCGGCCCAGGAAGGCATTTGTTTTGATATAATCATTTAATTGTCTTCTTTCCTCCCTTTTTCTACCCCTTCTTCTTTTTCCTCTTTCTTTTTTTTCATCCCATCATTTCTTCTTTTACCCTCCTTGCATTAGAAGAGACTTCAGTTGTGCCTGATGCACAACTCCAGGGCACACAATTCATGTTATGTTCTCCATGAATGGCATCTCTAGAATTCTACTCCAGAATCAGTGTGACTTAGCTGGGAGTCCACCATATGGAATGTATAATCTCTTCTCTCAGAAAGGGAAGTTAATTGATTGCCCAGTGATAGTGTCCTTCATTATAATCCATCAAGAGATACTATTTGAAGAAAAGTAAAAGAGTAAGCATTCTGAATTGAGGCATACAAGGATAAAAATAAACACCCAAGAATGGAGAGGCAGAAATCCATGGAAGTTAAAAGTGGAAGAGATATTGCATTGTGTCACAGTGCATTTGTTTCATGAGGACTAGTCCACAGCAAGGACTTTACCTGGTGTCTACATGAGAGGTACTTGCCTGCTATCATCTAGGCATGAGTCACACCTACTTTTGAACAGCTTTGTCACTTGCTCTCCTTGAACTGACAGTGCCCTAGAACCCTTCCAGGACAGGTAAATTCAAAGAGGACATTGGTTACCAAGCAAGAGAAAGGGGGTTTTCAGGGTTGAATTGAATTTGCTAGAATGCTGTAAGAACAGAATACCGCTGATACAATTTCAATGCAGAGATTCTGGAGAAGTGACTTTTGCCTGTTTTTCTATTTGGTTGCCTGTTTTTCTTATTGATTTGTGGAAACATATATATACATGAATCTTTATCAGTTATATATAGTTCAAATATCTTCTATTTGCTGGTTTGACTTTTCGTCTCTTAATGATGTCTTTTGGTACAGAAATGAGTTTTTGTAGGTATGCATAATTTTTGAAGCAAAATTAGTTAATGGTGGAAACATTTCCTAACTCCATTTTGAAATGCTCTCTCCATTGTCCCGGTCTTTCAAATGCAGTTATTTTCTCACTTATTTTTCAAAATATCACTTTTACTTTGAAGTGATAAGTTCAATGTATACGTTACAAATTTTTTGTGTTAGGTTTAGCGTATTGCTGATAGCCACTCGTCATTACAGAAAAGATCAGAAATTTAGAACACCTGTCTTTTTTCTTTTTTTTTTTTAAAAGAACTTTCCTTTTATTCTACTCAAGGCTGGTTTTACATACAAATAGAGCATAACTCAGAGTCTGTAATGTCTATGGAAAGCTTATACTCATTACCATCCAAATAGGCCGAGCTAATAAAAGTTTTATTTGTTACAATCCAAATAGATTAACCAGCCTTAGAGCTTAGCTATGTATTACACTTTTCAATTTTCTTATAATTAAATTAACATAAACTAGTCTTCACAAATAAATGGCTGTTTCAGAAATAGTTAAGCTCTGTTTAACAAAAATAGCCATTGTATTTACATGAGCAGCTGCTCAGGTAGACCTGGGAGGTGGAGTGGACCCATGATCACAAGATTAAGAGATAAGATCTTCTCTCTCTCTCTCTGCCCCCATCCCCCCATGCCGCCAGCACCCCAGCAGGTAGCCCAAGGACAAACCCAGACCCCTCTTGCATTTTCCTCTGGACCGAAGGTCACCTGGACCACCCACCTACTCTTCACTGGGTGCTCCCAGCCATTAGCCAGTTGCGGGAGCCCCCGTTGGCTCATCTGTGAAATGGGAGACTGATCCACCTGTCTTTTTTCAAACAAATGTATGAAATTCTCATTTATGTCAGAAAGTTCTTTGCCACAAGACATCAGGGAACAAATGAGTTCATGAGAATTCTCTTATCTCTTTACAGAGGACTGTAAATATTTAAAGCATTTAGACATTTCGTTTTTTTTGAAATAAAAATTAACTACCTTGCCAACATCCTGTAGCTTGTAAACTGTCATATTGTGAAATAGGCTGAAAATAAAAGGAGGAGTGGTAGCATCATGAGTACCCTCCAAATTGTGAAACTTCCATTCTCATCAGTAAACCCAGGATAAGCCATCACTTGCGGTGCAAACTGAGGCCTCAGTGTCAATGTCTACATAGAATGCTGTGTCATGGTTAATTTCTTTCATTTTTACCATAAAAATAAGTAGAAGCTCCTATATTTTCTACTTGTTCTTGATGGAGATTGAGCATCTTGCACAACACTTCCGTACATGCTCCTATTTTGGAGATCAAAGAATTAGAGGTAATGAGACAGACTGAAACTGGCAATTTTAACAATTTTTATTAATTTAAAAGTTTTTATTCACGATTCGAACATCAATCGAATGAATTAACAGTTATGTAATTAGAAGACAAGTCTCTTGCAATGCTCCAGGCACTAATCAGATACTTAAGTTTCTCTAAATATTTTATTTGATCTTCTTGATTTTGGCCTAAGGGGAAAATGGTAGAGATAAATTTCTTCTGTGCATATGTGGAAAAGGGAAACATAATTGCATCCGGAGAATCTGGATCCTGAGGAGTTGGGAGAAGAAAGATGAGAGAAAGGAATACAGTGTTGAATTGAGGTAAGTCTTATATTACTTTGCACGAGGTCGAAAACCTGAGGTCCTTCGATGGCCAGCCTGCAAGGGATTCTGCAATGCATCGAAACAAGACCTTATAATGGTCATAGTGTGACCGCAGAAGAGGAGGAGAACAGAAGTAAAACCGAAAGAAGCCCTAAACTTCAAACTGCCGCAGGTACGCGGGCATCGAACGGTCAGCAGCAATAGAAGTCCGAGCCCCCAGAGCCCGCCAGGGTCCAGGCACCTGGGCCGGGCCCCATCCCTGGGCGGGCTCTCTTCGGGGCTCCGCCCCTTCCCGCCCTCCAGCGACGCCCGAGACGCCTGCGGCGGCGGTGGAGACACCGGAAGGAGCCGCGGCTACTGCGGGAAGTGGCTGGTTCGGGAGGTGGGGACCCCACGGGCTGCTCTGCGGCGCCGTTTTCCGGCCCTCCCGACGCGACGCCTCTCCTTTACGAGGCCAAGGGTGGAAAAGAGGAGCTTGCTGAGGTGCGGCTGCAAGCCACCGCTGGCCGCGCTGGCGGGGCCCGCGGGGAAGGCCGTGGAGGTGAGTGCTGCGCTGCTGGGAGGGGCGTGGGGCCAAAGGGCGCCTCGCCTGCCTCCTGGGAATGGTCTCGGCTCTCGCTTCCGCGCGCCGGGGGTGCAGCTGCTGCAGCGGCCTCTTTTTCATGCTCTTGGGTGGCGGTGGGCGCGCGGACGGGAATAAGGCCTCGGCTCCCCAGTGCTCTGCGTTGCAGAGATAATCTGGTGGCCGCTCTGTCGGGGGTCGGCGGAGGACGCGAACTGGTCGTTGATTTGGGGAAAGGTCCCTTGGAGGCTCTCCCCTGGGAAACAGGAGGCGGGAGGGATGAAGTGAGCCCGGGAGAGGGGCTCCGCTCCCTTCCTCGGTTTCCCCGCTCCGACTTGCCAGCTTCTCGGCGGGTGCGAGCGACTGAAAGCCCCGCCAGGGCACTGGGTTCTGGTTTTGCTTTGCGGCGCAGATGGGGTGACGAGACCTGGTCTTGCAGCCCCGTTATTTATTGTTGTGAACGGAAAAACCGAGATGTCATCGTCCTTGGAATTTTTCTTCGACCGATGTTTGATCCTCACTACGAGATTACCCCTTACCGGCTGTCCATCTGCAGCTTTTGTTTGGATCAGATTTCCGTAGTGTGCGGTTTCACAGACCTTTACTCTGAAATATTTCTCACATACAAAATGCTCTTCATTTGAATATTTACAAGACGAATGTTGAGCTTTTCCATGGATGATGAGATTTTTCTAGGTGTTGTGCACTCAAGTATATTGAGGATTTACATTCCTGTATAATCTCTATTAGGCCTGGAAAATTGAGCCAGGGGGTGAAATACTGGCAGGAACATAGACTGAATTGAGAATGCATTTTGCCTCAAGGATCTCTAGACTTCTTAATAAATAAATGGAATTACAGAAGTTTTTAGTTTAATCATATTTTTCCTTTAAGAAAAACCTATTACAAAAAGTAATGAGGCCGTCCTAGTTCCATTTTTGGTTGAGACAAAACGGTAGTATCCTCTGGAAAAGTCGGACCAAATCAGATTATTATACTTGGCTATTTGATGTGAGCATATTACAAATATTGTTAGTGAATTCATGCTATTAATATAAATAAGAGGGAAATTAGGAATCTTATTGAAAGACAATGCTAATTTTAAGAAAAAGTAATAGTAATAGTTACACTATGCTAGGAGCTTTATATTATTTCATTTACTTTGTCAGGATTGGAAAAAAGAACAGTAGAAAAAATATTCCTGGAATAAAATATTGAACTGATATATGCAAGAGGGAAATTCTACTTAAGATTGCTTCCTATTTATGACCTGGTTTATTGCCAGCTTTCACCTTTTCCTGCCTTTTTTGAGCTCTTTGTAACCTATCAATAAGCAAATCTTTTTACATAATTAGTTTAATGGCATTAGACTGTAGTAAATAGATGATTTTCAATATTTGAATTTCAGAGTTAAGGAGATAATTCTTACATTTATATATTGCTATTAGAATTTTCAATGACCTTTCACATACACAACCTTATTTAATCCTCATACTAATCCTCTTAGGGAATGCCAAGAAATAAAGTCTTTCCCCATGACAGAAAGCATTTCAAGATTGCGTAAGGATCAGAATTTCCTTAAAGCCGAAATAATGTTGCTAAAGCAGCCTTTGACATAAATTGGAATTCAGATAGATTAAGATTGGGGCATTGTGAACTATTAATATATGACTGAGTATAGATTCTTCACAAGAAAATAAAGTACATAAAATGCTGAGAGATTTTTGGTGAGAAATGTGAAATGCAGTCATTTCTAAAGAGGAAAAAAACGAGTAACAGCTCTATTTAGTGTAATTTTTAAACTTGTTGAAAGTCTACATGTGATTGCAGGAGCATTTCCGTAAGTAGGAAACTTCCAAAGAATCTGAGATGAGTACAGTTGGTTTTAACTGTTTACAAAAAAGACACATGAATTATGTATAATATGGTATACCTGAACTAGTATTTAAGAAACAATGGTGCATCCAAATAAATGTTGCTTTCAAATGGTATTTCAGAAGGCTAAAGTAGGTCAACGTTTTGAGTCTACCAGGGCAAGGCCCTTTGGAAATTAAAAAGAATGAAACATGGTTTCTGCCCTTAAGAAACTTGTAGTGAAGTGAGACAGTGTTTTACACAATTACAGTAAGTGCCTTAGTATTTAAAAGTTCTTTAGGAATTTAGGTGAGGGAGGCATTACTTGTGATGGGGACTTGGTGGAGATAGTATTTGAGATGAGTGAGCTTTGAAAGGTGAATATTTGAGGACATTTCTAATACGAATAGATTAATGAGTTCCCAGGAAGGTACAAGTTATATTTGAGAAAGGATCTGTAGAACAATTTGGCTGATAACAATTCATAGTTCATATGTTAGTGATTGCAGATAAAGAAGACAAATTATGAAAGACTTCACTGAAGGTGTTTGATCAGAAGAGGTTTGTGATCCACATGAATTCTTCTCTGTAATTGAGAGAAGGTTGAGATGGGAAGAGTACTTGCGTGGCTTTACATTAAGCTAGGTCTTGACAGCATTACCTTTTGGCCCTTGTGGTTTCTCTGTAGGTGCTTCTTGAACTCAGACCTTGAAATAAGGACATGGGTGCAGGTGAGATGCTAGGAAGTACAAGTGAGGGGTAGGTAGTTAGAGGGGAAAAAAGTCAATAATGGAAAGGCAACTGGGGGCTTAACCTTGTCCATGTTCTTGTATAACTGCCTCAGAATTGTCCTACCAAGTAAGTGAAAGGGGGCTGAGGTCTTTTTCTACCTATAACCAGTCTTCATTGATTGAGATTGCTGCTGAAAATGCTGCCAGCACTTAAGCGTTCTGTGGTTGGGGATGGGCAAGCTCCTGATGTGCTGGAGAACTTAGGAGAGAAGAGATTCAGGTGGGAAGCTATCAGTATGCCTAGAAACTATCCATACCAGCTACAAGTGAACATTGAGGTGAACTGAGGCCAGGTATCAACTGTGTTTGGTAACAAGCATTCTTATTGAGTAATCCAGATGTGAAATAAAAACCTCAGCTGTAGACCTAGAAGAAATGTGAGTTGAAGAGAAGTGGTGAAAAAGGCAGTAGAATTTAGTAACTGATAGAAAGTAAGGATGGGAACTTGGCATGGTGGTGTGCACCTGTTGTCCCAGCTACTCAGGAGGCTGAAACAGGAGATTATTTGAGCCCAGAAGTTTGAGAGTTTAGCCTGGGCAACATAATGAGACCCTGTCTCTAAAAAAATAAAACAAAAAAGTAAGGAGGGAATCAGATGGTACTGAGGTTTGAAAGTTAGATAATTTGTGATAGAGAAGAGTTGGCAGAAAGTCATTGACTTTCAAATTAATTATTTAAGGAGAATAAAAGAATTACAGGGGCCGGGCGCGGTGGCTCACGCCTGTAATCCTACCTCTCTGGGAGGCCGAGGCTGGCGCATTGTTTGAGTTCAGGAGTTCGAAACCAGCCTGAGCAAGAGCGAGACCCCGTCTCTACTAAAATTAGAAAGAAATTAATTGGGCAGCTAAAAAAATATAGAAAAAATTTGCCAGGCATGGTGGCGCATGTGCCTGTAGTCCCAGCTACTCGGGAGGCTGAGGCAGAAGGATCGCTTGAGCCCAGGAGTTTGAGGTTGCTGTGAGCTAGGATGATGCTACGGCACTCACTCTAGCCCGGGCAACACAGTGAGACTCTGTCTCAAAAAAAAAAAAAAAAAAAAGTAAAAATTACAGGGTATTGAGGGTGATAATAGAGTGCAGATGAACAGTCATTCGAAAAAGGAAGGCTGGGTGGACATTTGAACAGTGCTGCCGCCCCACTAACTTGAAATGTCTGGCTCATACTTGATTGTAAGTGTTTGGTACGTTAGTCTCTGTTCCTAGTGCTTAACACAAGTCCTAAAATATAGTAATGTGTTGAAAATATGGGACTGAATTGTGACCTAAAATAATAACACTATTCCTATAGTTTTTAACTGCTTATAAAATCCTGGTGAAAAAATTTCTAGTATTTTTAGTGGAGGCATTACTGTGTATATTTGTTTATTTTAGAGATGAGGTCTTGCTCTGTAGACCAGGCTGGAGTGCAGTGACACGATCATAGCTCAGTGCATGCTTGAACTCCTGGCCTCAAGTGATCCTCCCAAAGTGCTAGGATTACAGGTGCCAGCCACCATGCTTGGCACATTACTGTATTTAGATGAATAAATTTTGGTTCATTTTATAAGCCCCAATATTACAGTCCAGTAAACAAATAAAAAAAAAGATTGATAGTTTCTCATACAGTATTTCTCATTTGAATATGGTGGTTGCATTTGTTTTTCCATAATTCTACATGGTCTACGTAAGCATTTTTAATGGCTGTCCTGTAATGCCTATGTACTGTTATTTAACCCTTCAGCTTGCTTAGAAGTGAGACTTAAGAACTAATACCAATCCTACTTAAGCTATCCCAAGGAGGGGAAACTCCCAGACTAATTCTACGGGGCCTCTATCACCCTGATACTAAAACCAGACAAAGACAGCAAAAAAAGAAAACTATAGGCCAATATCTCTAATGAGCATAGCTGTAAAAATCCTCAGCAAAATAGTAGCAAACCAAATTCAACAACACATTAAAAAGATTATTCATTATGATCAAGTAGGATTCATTCCAGGGATGTAAGGATGGTTCAACATATGCAAATCAATCAGTGTGATACATCATATCAACGGAACAAAAGACAAAAACTCTATGAACATTCCAGTTGATGCTAAAAAAGCATCTGATAAAATTTGGCACCTCTTCATGATTTAAAAAACTCTCAAAAAAAAAAGTATAGAAGGAACTTAGCTTAATACGATAAAAGCCATATAAAACAGACACAGAGCGAGTATCATACTGAAGGGGGAAAAACTGAAAGCCTTTCCTTTAAGATCTGAAACAAGACAAAGATGCCCACTTTCACTACTGTTATTTAACATAGTACTGAAAGTTCTAGCTAAAGCAGTAAGACGAGAAAGGGCATCCAAATTGGAAAGGAAGAAATCAAATTATCCTTGTTTGCAGATGATATGGTCTTTTATCTAGAGAAACCTAAAGACTCCACCCAAAAACTATTAGAACTGATAAACAAATTGAGTAAAGTTGCAGGATACAAAATCAGCATATAAAAATCAGTAGCATTTCTATGTATCATCAGTAAACACTCTGAAAAAGAAACCAAGAAAGTAATAGCTACAAATAAAATAGAATACCTAGGAATAAACTTAACGAAAGAAATGAAAGATCTCGATAATTAAACTATAAAACATTGTCGAAAGAAATTGAAGAGAACACAAAAAAATGAAAGATAGTCCATGCTCATGGATTAGAAGAATCGATAGTGTTAAAATGTTCATACTACCCAAAGCAATCTATAGATTCAATGTAATCCCCATCAAAATACCAAGGACATTCTTGACAGAAATAGAAAAAATAATCCTAAAATTTATATGGAACCACAAACGACCCAGAATAGTGAAAGCCATCCTGAGCAAAGAGAACAAAAATGAAGGAATCACATTGCCTGACTTCAAATTATACTACAGAGCTGTAGTAACCCAAACTGCATGGTACTGGCATAAAGACAGACACATAGACCAATGGAACAGAATAGAGAACGCAGAAATAAATGAACACATATATAGTGAACTTATCTTTGAGAAAGCTTCCAAGAACATGCAGTGGGGAAAGGACAGTCTCTTCAATAAATGGTGCTGGGAAAACTGGATATCCATATACAGAAGAATGAAACCAAACCCTTATCTTGCCATATACAAAAATCAAATCAAAATGGATTAAACTTAAATCTAAGACCTGAAACATGAAACTACTAAAAGAAAACGTTGGGGAAATGCTTCAGGACATTGGTCTGGGAAAGGACTTCTTGAGTAATACCCCGAAAGCACAGGCAACCAAAGCAAATTTTACAAATGGGATCACATCAAGCTAAAAAGCTTCTGCACAGCAAAGGAAACAATCAACAAAGTGTAGAGACAACCCATAGAATGGGAGAAGATATTTGCAAACTCCCCATCTGACAAGGAATTAATAACTGGAATATATAAAGAGCTCTAACAACTCAATAGGGGAAAATCAAATAATCCCATTTAACAATGGGCAAAGGATCTGAATAGACATTTCTCAAAAGAAGACATATAAATGGCCAATAGGTATATGAAAAAATGCTCAACATCATTAGTCATCAGAGAAATGCAAATCAAAGCTACAATGAGATACCATTTCACGCCAGTTAAAATGGCTTTTATCAAAAAGGCAGGCAGTAACAAATGCTGGTGAGGATATGGAGAAAGGGAAATCCTCGTACCCTGTTGGTGGGAATGTAAATTAGTGCAACCACTATGGAAAACAGTATGGAGATTTCTCAAAAAACTAAAAATAGAACTACCATATGACCCAACAATTCTACTGCTAGGTATATATCCAAAAGAAAGGAAATCAGTAGTATATTGAAAAGATACCTGCACTCCCATGTTTGTTCCAGTACTATTGATAGTAGCCAAGATATGGAATCAACCTAAGTGTCCATCAACAGATGAATGAATTAAACAAATTGTGGTACATATACACAGTGGAATATTCTTAACATGTAGCCACAAAGAAGACTGAAATCCTGCCATTTGCAACAACATGGATGGAACTGGAGAACATTATGTTAAGTGAAATAAGCCAAGCGCAGAAAGACCAATCTCACATGTTCTCACTCATATGTGAGAGCTAAATGTTAAAAACAATTGATCTCATGGAGACAGAGAGAGTAGAATCATGGTTACCAGAGGTTGGGAAGAGTAGCAGGGAGGAGGGAGATAAAGTGGGGGTGGTTAATGAATGTAGAAACATAGTTGATAAGTTAGGTAGAATGAACAATACTTCGTAACACAACAAAGTGACTATAATCACCAATAAGTTAGGATATGTTTTAAAATAACTGAAAGAGTAGAATTGGAATGTTCATAACACAGAGAAATGTTAAATGCCTCAGGTGATGGATAGTCCAGTTACCCTGATTTGATTAATTCACATTGTATGCCTGTATCAAAACATCACATGTACCCATAATAGATATACAACTATTATGTACCCTTAATAAATAAAAATATATGTAAATAAAAGAAGAAGTGAGACTTAGGGTGAAAATTACCATCTCCTTGTTTGAGCCTATATTAGAACTCTCTCATTCATTAATTCACTTAAATTTTCTCTCTTTCTGACATTGGTCACAATTTTTCAACTAGCTAAGGCTAAATTGACCATATTTTGCCATTCATTGGACAGATTTTCTTTCCTTCGTAAAAAATGCTAATTAGTATTTACAAATCTCAAAGGATTTGATTTGGAGTTAGGGTTGCAAGATTGAAGTTATGCTTTAGGATGATTGTGGCAATGTTAAGAGTAGATTCTAGAATACATAGATTGTAGATAGAGAAATCAGTTAGGAGACTATGTATTTCTCTTAATAGATTTAAGGCTCTCATTAATTAAAGTCAATGAGGGTCAACGACGGGGAGGAGGGAGGAGGAGAGTGGTAAAAATCTATTTAACAGGTATAATGAAGACTTAGGGTGGTGGACACACTAATAACCCTGACGTAAGCATTATAAAAGCTATCCATGTAACAAAAACATTTGTACCTCCTTAATATTTTGGAATAAAAAAGAAAAAGGGTCAATGAGACATGTTTTTAGGAAGAGGGAACTAAAAAGATTAGTACTAAATTTTTTTTTCTATGTTATGTTTGAATGAAAATTAAGGATTTTGTATGCTAGAATAGTTGTTTAAAGGACAAGAAACAGTTTTTTAAAATGCTTGTCAGTAGATTTCATAGGTTAAAGTCTCTGTGAACACGGAGTATGGATTGATTTAGAATCAAATAAACTTTTCTGCTTGTTATTACACTCTTCAGTGATACTTCCATTACTCAGTTTTTTTTTTTTTGGCTTGCTTTTCTTGTGTAGCAGTTTTCTTCCTTGAATATGAAAAGATAAACCATAAGCTTATTATTGTGTTGTATTTTTTCTATTAAATAATTCTGGAGCGCAATATTTAAAATGGTACCCCTGGACTGAGTACTGATGGAACCATAGTCTAGGTTGAAAGTGTTGAAAGACAAATCAATTTTTCTATAATTGTAGAATTTTAATTAAATTCTGAATTTCTAGTGCAAAATGCTGTCCTTTGAAATACCTCTGACAGTTGGTCATCCAACCTCGGTGTAACAATTATGAGGAACATGGCTACTTCCTTGGAAGTTCATCTATATTTGAACCAAAATCTTCACCGTTGATTTGCTATTCTGACTTTCTCAAGTTACACAGAAAAGAAAGGATCCCTCTTACTTTGGTCATCGTGTTTGAATAACTGGGACATGTGTCAAGTCCTGCAGCTTTTGCTTTCTGTTATGTAAACATCCATGCTTTCAATTGTTGCTCATGATAGTTGACATTTATTGAGTACTTGCTATATCACTCTCTTCTAAGTACTTTATGTATGTTAATATATTTGTTACATGTAATTATATAATTATAATTATATATTAATAAATATGTTAATAATATATGTTAGTCCTCCCCAAAACACCATAAAGTAGATATTTATAATTGTATCAGTTTTTTAGTTGAGAGAACTGAGGCACAGAGAAGAAACCTACCTGTGGTCACAAACCTAGGAGATAGTGGAGCTTGGATTTGAATCCAAGTAGCCTTGCTCCAGAAACTTAATTTTTAGCAGCAACAGTGCTGTCTTAAAAGATATAGTTTTCAAATTATTTCTTTTAAGGCTTTCTATGGGAGGTACTCTTATTCTATAACTTTTAGTATTCTTAAATAAAATACTATATTCCATCTATAATCTACTTAGTTTGTGAATACATTGAGACTGGCTACTTTTTTATTCTAAAACCCATTATGTTGATTAATTAAGAATTGTATTGTGTCATATACCTTTTAGGTTCTAGAATCTAAATACCCAAACCACTTTTTTTGATCTCACTTTATATGGTAAATTTTTTGAACCCCAATGTAGAATATTACCTTCATCCTCAATTATATTTCATCTTGTTAATTTTAGCTTATTTTTCTAAATAGTTTAATTTTTCTCTAAAAACTTATTTTTTATAATTTTAAGTTTATAATTAGATTTCACTGGCCTGCTTTCTGTATCTTTATCCAGATTTTTGTTTAAAATATTGAACAGTTCTGCCACCTGCTAGTGAAGACTTCCTTCTGCATTCATATTAATTTTATGTATAACTATTAAATAGCTGCCGATCCTCCTGACATAATTTTCTTCTTTGCCATGTAA
>CAUYSK010007476.1:0-22690 GCA_963575035.1 Avahi laniger | reverse complement strand
TGGTCTTTGTTCTTGCTTTTATTTATGTGGTGAATTGCATTTATAGATTTGCATATGTTAAACCAGCCTTGCATCCCTGGAATAAAGCCCACCTGGTCATGGTGAATTATTTTTTTGATGTGCTGCTGAATTCTATTTGCTAAAATTTTGTTGAGGATTCTTGTGTCTATATTCATGAGGGATATTGGCCTGAAGTTTTCTTTTTTTGTTGTGTCCTTTCCTGGTTTTGGTATCACGGTGATATTGGCTTTGTAGAATGAGTTAGGAAGGATCCCATCTTTCTCAATATTGTGGAATAATTTCTGTAGTATAGGTGTGAGTTCTTCTTTGAATGTTTGGTAAAACTCTGAAGTGTAGCCATCTGGTCCAGGACTTTTACGTTTTGGGAGGTTTTAAATTACTGTTCCAATTCCTGAATTTGAGATTGGTCTATTCAGATATTCTGTTACCTCCTGAATGAACTTGAGGAGGTTGTGTGTTTCCAGGAATTTGTGCATTTCCTCCTCATTATGTAATTTTTGGACATATAGATTTTTATAGTATCCAAAAATAATATTTTGTATTTCTGTGGTGTCTGTTGTGACCTCTCCTTTTTCATTTTTGATTGAGTTTATTAGAGACCTTTCCCAAGAAAGGTTTTTTTTAAAAAAAAAAAAAAAAGGTTGTGGAATAACTGGATACCCACATGGAGAAAAAATTACTTCTAATTCTACCTTATTCCATACCTTGAAATGATCACACATTTAAATGCGAAACCTAGAATCATAAGGCTCTTGAAGAAAATATAATAGAATAAATTTGTTATCTTGTAGAAAACTAAGATCTCTTAGATTAACCGCACAAGTGCTAACCATAATAGAAAATAAAAACTAGATGAATTGGAGATCATCAAAATTAAAACGTCTGCTCACTGAAAGACACAATTAAGAAAATGAATAAACAATCCACAGCTTGGCAGAAAATACTCAAAATGCATATCTGACAATTAAATTGTATCAAGAATATATAAAGAACTTCTAAAAATAAATAAGAAATGGCAATCTAATTAAAAATGAGCAAAAGTATTGAACAATTTATAAAGGAAGATATATGGATGGCCAGTAAGCATGTGAATAGGTGCTTAATATCATTAGTCATCCTGAAAACAAATGCAAATTGAAGATGCAATGAAGAATCTAAATTGAAACACCAATGAAACATTATTTCATAACTACCAGAATGGTTATGATTAATGAATAAAAAGATAATATAAAATGATGTTGACGATGTGGAGTATCTTTAATTTCATATGTGCTAAGAGTGTGTAAAATGGTACAACCCAAGGTCTCTTCAGGGCCACAGATAATCCTGGCTGTATCTTTTATCAGCAGATACATGTGCCTCTTTTTCCTTTCTTTGCATAAATTCCTGGGTCCTCTGTCAAGATTGCAGAGAGGAGAATATTAGTGCCCACCTAGGGAATGATGCTAAAATATGTTCAGCTTCTTCCTATTTGAGACTCTGAGTACTGAGAAGATTCACAATACTTGATATGGACTTACTCCCAGCTCATTTTGAACTGTAGTTCAGGATGACTCTTTTTCTTTATATACCAATTTTGCTATGAGAATTAGGACAAAGAGACCACCACAGGCAATACAAGATCTTAAAAAGTTGAGGAAGACAAAGGTAGAAGAAGGAGGACCAAGAGATTAAGAAGAAAAGGGAAGAAAGAAAAAGAGAACCACGTTAGCCTGGCAGGCAATGACTCATGCCCTCTAACAGTATATTTAAAGGATAAAATAAAAGAAGAAAAAAAGAAGTAGGCCTAATTAGTTCTTGTCCTAATTTCTACTTATATTGTGATCTGCTGAATTGAGTACAGAGCATTTTCCTACAGAATTCCCATATCTGCAGTTGTGCCACTTTCTTTTTTTCTCATCATAACTTCCACTGGTCCCTGTAAAGCTTCATTTTGTTGATTTCTGATTACCTCTCCAATTTAACAGAGTAATTTTGAATTCAAATACCATCCTCCAGAGTGCTGCCCTCCCTGAACTTTTCTGAGTTTCGTTTGCAAGTTTGGGAATAAACTCTCTATTACCATTTCATGGATGGAAATATTAAATATGCAGTTTGAAATGCATAATAAAATTCCCTAAACTATTTCAAGGTTTCGCAAACATTAAGAATAATCAAACCCATAGTGTCCTCATGATTTAAGGTTTAGAATTTTGATTTTGCACTAAAACATCAGACCTTGATATTCTATAAATTGTTACCTACACACTGCTAGAAAGAATTCTGATGACCATATCAGAAGCTAAAACTGAGTCATTCCAGTGTAAAGCCAAGAACGGGGATAATTAGAGAGTAAGCGTTGAGCTATACCTTCAAACCAAATTTACTCAGAGATGTTTGTTAAGTAACAAATTAAAATTGCCAAGCTAAGATTTTACTTTACTGCGACATGTAAACAGTTTTATGAATTATGTCATATTTGAAATATGTGAAACATTTTAATTTACATCTGATGTTTAAAATATTTTCTCAATGAGGAACAGGTGTCCAATGCACTTAGAGTAGCAGCTCCATTTGTTGAATCTGACAACAGTTTTAAATGAGAAGGGAGATTGTCTCATTTACCTCAAATTTTGTAGTGATATGCTGAGAGTCTTCTTCCGGTTTTGTTCCATCTGCTTCAGAAACATAATACTTCCCCACCATTCCCCTTCAGTGGTAATTTAGAGTCTTTTCCAGGATTGTATTGTCATGAGGAAGGTCTAACATCTCTTTGTGTAATAAGCAAATCACAAGATGCCAGAATTCCTGATCATTATTTCCAGTTTGCTAAAAACTGGTTCTATACTTACTCAAATTGAAATTTCTGAACACCTCTTTTTAAAAAGCAGTTAAGTATTTCCTAAGTTCTCTTCTACTTATGAAATTTGTCCCTTGAGTCATTAATTGTTATTACCTTGCTTATCAAATATGCAATGAAGTATGAGTCCTTTCCTCAATACACAAAATACTACCAGAATATTTCTCAATACCTATAAAGAAGATACATAGAGGGCCTGACACTTTTTCAGATAATAATAACGATTAGTAATAGTTGCAAACATTAATTGAGTGTTATTTGCCAGACACTATTCTAAGTCACATACATATTCATTGAATCATCACAGTAAACCTAGGTTATAGCACAGAAAACTGAGCAGAGAGAAGTCAAATATCTTTCCCGGTAAGTTAATAACAGAGTTGAGGGCTGAGCCTCACCATCTAAAGTTGGATTTCACTTACTTATCTACGATACTCCTCTGCCTTTTGATGTAGTAGACTGTGAATCCTAACCTGGGAAAGGCACTTTTTGCTATCTTAAAGTTGAAAGAACAAGGAACCTAAGTTAAGCAAAGATTTTTAATAATATTTCAAGGTAAAAGGGTATGCACCACCTTAACATTTTTGAGGAAGGTGGGAACATTGGAGGAATCACCAGCTGGAAGTATCCAGGGAGGGATGTCCATTTATATCCATTTCCTTATGAGGCACACAATTACCCTGTGACAAATGGGAACAGAAATCCAGTTGTCATTTCATGATTCCAGTAAGTTGTATGTAGATTTTGAAAACATCAGTGTGATGTCTTAGCCACGGTATTATAGAAAATGACATAAATGAGAGAAAATGAAAGAAAAGATGCTTCTTATAAAAAGGTGAGAGCACCTGCTCCCTTGCTATTTTTGTTAAGTATAATTTTAATTACCTCATCATTTCATTTTAAATATCAGTTTAATTGCCATTGAACAGTTGAATGGACTGAATGTGTCCACCAAAATCTACACGTTGAAATCCTAACCAGTATTGTGATGTTATTAGGAGGTGGGGTCTTTGGGAGGAAATTAGATCATAAAAGTTGAGTTCTCATGAATGAGATTTTTGTCCTTATTAAAGGGAGTCTAGAGTATTCCCTCACCTCTTCTGCCGTGTGAGGATACCATGGAGAAATGGCAGTCTGTATCCTGGAATAGGGCCCTCACCAGATCCTGACCCTGCTGGTACACAGACCCCAGATGGTAAGAAATAAAGTCCAGAATGTGAGAAATAAATTTCTGTTGTTCAAAAGCCACGCAGTCTGTGGTACTTTGTTATAGCTGCTCGAATGGGCTAAGACAAATGGATATATACCCATAATGAAACAATTTTCCTTTAGAACATTTAGGATCTTCTAATTTTTCATCATTATTGCTAATGGGGTGATGAACATCTTTATATACGAATCATAATCCATAGTTCCTTTGGTTGGATTCATAGAAATGGATTTCCTTTATTGAACTTGATAGAACTTTCTGAGGATCTGCTACATTTTGTAGGATTTACTTTTTGAGCACTGATTCTTTTTCTTTTTCTTTTTCTTTTTTTTTTGAGACAGAGTCTCACTCTGTTGCCCGGAGTAGAGTGCCGTGGCATCAGCCTAGCTCACAGCAACCTCAAACTCCTGGCCTCGAGCAATCCTACTGCCTCAGCCTCCTGAGTAGCTGGGACTACACACATGTGCCACCATGCCCAGCTAATTTTTTCTATATAGATTTTTAGTTGTCCAAATAATTTCTTTCTATTTTTAGTAGAGACGGAGTCTCGCTCTTGCTCAGGCTGATCTTGAACTCCTGACCTTGAGCGATCCACCCGCATCAGCCTCCCAGAGTGCTAGGATTACAGACATGAGCCACCGCGCCCAGACTTCATTTTTTTTTTATTACTGAAAATGGGATAGTGGCAATGAGCATATCATTAGGAGCAGGCTAGGTTGATGAGTCCTACGATGCCTTTCAAATACTACTTGGCATAAGAAAGGTAATGGCCGCTGACTTTTAAAGTGAAATTCAATGACAAGGCTCTTGATGTTTTTGCCAAGAGTATTATCTGTGGAAATACAATACAAAACTTTAAACAAACATCTGAGAAACCTATTATTCCTGGGTAACCACTGACATCATATCTTAGATAGTCAAATATAAGAATTACTTATGCACTTTCTTTAGTTATCCACTAGAAATTTTACGAAGAATTTTACAACATCTGGGTAAATATAAAGATTAATTTGTGTCAACACTGACCAATGGTTTCCATTTTTTTATTTTTTTGAGCCTTATAGGAGGCTCAGAATATGGAAAATGTCATATCATCTAATGTCAGCCTTTACAATTACATGAAGTTTGGATGATTATTTCATAGATTAAAAATTAAATAATGAGTTAGGGTAATACAATCTCATTTACATTTGGTTATAGACAATAGATTTTTAAAGTGTTTTACAAATTTAATAGTAATAATGATATAATATCCATAAAAACTTAGGTTGTTTTATATCTCTCTTTTTCGGATATACAGATCTGAGATTTTCATGACTAAGTAACTTGCTCTAGATCTTCCAAATTCTCCTCAACTTACACATTTTGTTTATGTGACTGATTTTCAGATCTACTCAGAATTTATCCCAGAATCCCTCTATTTCAGTAACTATATGAAGTATTGCCAAATTAAGTTCTGCGTCCAAAGGGAAGTGCAATTTTCTTTGATCCTAAGAAGCCCCTTTTTAAAAAATTTATACAATTTTTTTCTTTTTTATTTCAGTATATTACAGGGGTACAAATGTTTAGGTTATGTATATTGCCCTTGCCCCACCCGAGTCAGAGCTCCAAGCATGTCCATCCCCCAGACAGTGCGCATCACACCCATTAGGTGTGTATATACCCCTCCCCTCTTCCCCCTCCCATCTGCCTGACACCTGATGAATGTTACTACTATATATACACTTAAGTGTTGATCAGTTAATACCAATTTGATAGTGACTACATGTGGTGCTTGTTTTTCCATTCTTCTGATACTTCACTTAGTAGAATGGGTCCCAGCTGTAGGGATTAGAGAGAAGTTACATTGGTAGACATAGACTTGAACTTTCAGGAATTATACAGTAGAATACATTAGTTTTGTGTAATCTAAAAATAAAAATGTATATAAAATTTAGGTTGAAGAATACCGGCAAAATTATATTGCAAACTAGGTCTACTGATAGTTTTAAATAGGGAAGGATGCCTCAGTTCCTAACACCATAAAAGTGTACAAAGGAGGTATTATGGACTGAATGTATGTGTTTCCTCCATATTCAGGTTGTAAAGCCCTAAGTCCAGTGTGGCTGTATTTGGAGATGGGGCCTTTGAGAAAGTAATTAAGGTTAAATGAGGTCATGGGGAGGGGGCTGATCTAATAGGATTAATGTCCTTATAAGAAGAGACACCCAAGAGCTTGTTGTCTCTTCCTCTCTTTTTGCATGTGTGCACCCAAGAAAAACCATATGAGGACACAGGAGGAAGGTGGCCATCTAGAAGCCAGGAACAGGGTCCTCACTGCAGCAGACTCAGCTGGCACCTTGATCCTGGTGGTCTTCTAGACTCCAGAACTGTCAATAAATAAGTTATGCTTTTTAAACCACCCAGACTGTGGTATTTTGTTATGTCAGCCCTAGCAGACTAATATGGGAAGTTTTGTAGCAGAGGGAAGATTCCATGATTTTGGTAGGGCTGTGAGTTACTTGAAGTGATTATGCTCTACATAGTAACTTCTTGTATCCTTGAATATTGTTATAGTTTTTGTATTATTTCATAATTTTCTTAAGACTGCCTTTTTTTTCCTTCCTAAGTAGTCCATGAAAATAAAAGGAAAGAAATTAACATTTATTGGACACTTAACATGTGCCAGGCACCATTTCACATGTGTTTTCTCATTTAATCTTTAAAAACAGCTTGCAATGTAAATATTATTATTCTAATAATTTTAATTAAAGAGATGAAATAATTTGCCCCCACAATCACTTAGCTAGTTAATGGGCAGATTCAGGACTTAAACTAATCATTTTTTTTTCCTCCCTATAAAGCCATGGTCTTTTCATTCTATGACATTCAGGGTCTAATCAGAAAATAGAAATCATTCTGATATTTCGAATGGAGGGAATTGATTATCCTGGAAATAGAAAAGCTAAAAGTTCAAACTGAAGATTATGAAGCTGCCTAGAAAGTATCACAAACAAGACATGGCTACTATCCTTGAACTGGAGGCACTGAAGGAGAGATTGTATTATGGGAGCCCAACTCCTGGTGGAAGCTGGAAGTTCTCCTTACCTGTTCTGTGGCAGTTGGGCCATCAAGGAGAGGTTGTCTAACAGGAGATAGATCTCCTGCCCTGGGAACTGCCCAAAGCAGAGAGAGATATAAAGAATTACTTGGACTTTTCTTCTCCTCCTACACTCCAGTCTTCTATGAGTCAATGCCCCTCATTAGTCAAACCTATGGGAAGCCAGAAACCAAAGGGCTCAGGAAGGATGCTGTGGAGCCAGACAGAAAAAAAGCAAGTAGTAGATATGAGAGCAAATAAGCAAATGGCCAGGGCAGACTATGCCATGTTGCCGTCTAAGTGAAAGAGTGTGTTACCGGAATAGTACTGTGAAGAACATTCTTGGTCAAGCCATTGTATTGTTTCATTACCATGAATCACTGCTTATCTGTTGCAGTTTTAGTCAATACCTATATTAATTTTTCTTTTGAAGTCAGTAGAAACACAGAATTACCTTAACCTTATTTCGAGTTACCACCTGAGTTGCTTAAACAGATCTACTCTAAAACTAATGAACATCAAAAGTATTAATATAAAATAGGAGTTTATCCATAAACAAATCACATATATACAACATTTAAGATTTTTTTCCTTAATTGAATATGATTTGAGCATTGTTCTTAGAGGATAATATCTGAAATTAATATTATTCTTCCTCAATAACTTAGGGGTGGTAACCAAAGAAAATCTCTTTAACCCAATGATAAATATATTTATTTTGTCTCATAAAAATTTATAGCAATTTCTTTTGAGTATTCCTGTTATATTACTCAGTAAATATAGAAGACAGAAAGGTATATTTCTATTTTCTTAGCATTGCCCTGGACAAAAGAAAAAGGAAGAGAGACAGATGGAAGTTTATTCCATATCTTTTTAGTGTGTATTCTCCTAGCCCACCAGGCCACCGTATCCCAAATTGGAGAACATTAAATCTTAGCTATGGAACTCTAAACAGTTTTTATGTGGGCTAAAACTGTGAAATTAAAATAAATTCAAATCTTTGAAGACTTCCAGCTTCCTCTCTGTCTCCATCGGCACCATATATTGCTATCAATTTTATTCTCAAATTATCATTTGGGTTATGACAACCATAGAAAACAATCATACCAGGTTTATTATGCAACTCTATTGTAAGGTTCCAGTGTCTTCTCCCTTCCATCAGACTCTCCTCTACCCTCTTAACTGTTCTCTTCCTTCCTATGTGGCAGCACAGCATCATTCTTGCTGCCATGGACAGAGAGCAAGGGAGCTCTTTATGTTGTCTGTGGCTTTAGGAATATGAGTCTTCCCACTCACTCCTCACCATCAGATATGTACACTGAATTCTCCAACACTTTCTCATAATAAATAGTGGCAATAGTCCATTTTATATGCTGAAACAGAAATATTTGCCTAAGAGAGTGAGTCTATTTGTCCTCCATATCACACATTCCAGGAGTCACCAGGTACAGCATGATCTCTGTGAATGGTACCTCCGCAGAGTCATGCAGTGCACGCAGACATTGACACAGACTGCAATGACAATGAGGACACCCCAGAGTTGTACAAAAGGACATCTTTGCAAGCATATAAACAACATGGTCTTATCCAATTAAATGGGGTATGGAAAAGATAAAATAAAGCTTTGCTCAGATTACAGGGCAGTTCTGGCTGAGATCCCTCAATCTATATGTCAATGTGTAATTTTTAAGTTATGCAAAGGTCCAGATCTGGCACTTTGACAAGTATTCTGGGAAGTCTACATTTTCTCCATTTATCCAATTTCTCTCTCCTATTTCAGCCAAGATGTATATTTTCCCCTTCTAGCTAGTTGTAAGCTTCTCCTGGACTCTTTCTTGTTCTTTAACTGTTCAGTACTTCCTACTGAGTCATTTGAGCAAAACTTTCATTCATTATTTCCACCATATACAAATATATATTCTGTCCAGAAAGAGACAAAATCTTTCTTATCACCTATTAACCATTGCTCATATAAATAATTACATGACAGTAAAGTGATTACCTCACATATATATACATAGGAAAATCCAATGCTAGCATTCACCAAAACTTACTTTTCATCAGAATCTGCAGAAGCAATTTTTATTAATCAAATTTACAGGGTAATTGGGACTGCAAACTAGTACAACCTCTGTGGAAAGTAATATGGAGATACCTCAAAGAACTAAAAGCAGAACTACCATTCGATCGAGCAATCCTATTCTGGGCATCTACCCAAAGGAAAAAAAGACATTCTATGAAAAAGACATCTGCAGTAGAATTTTTATAGCAGCATAATTCACAATAGCAAAGATGTGGAAACAACCCAAGTGCCCATCAATACATGAGTGGATTAATAAAATGTGGTATATGTCTACCATGAAGTTCTATTCAGCCACAAAAACAATGGTGATCTAGCACCTCTTGTATTATCCTGGATAGAGCTGGAGCCCATTCTACTAAATGAAATATCCCAAGAATGGAAAAACAAGCACCACATGTACTCACCATCAAATTGGTATTAACTGATCAACACTTATGTGCACATATAGTAGTAACATTCATTGGGTGTCAGGCAGGAGGAAGGGGGGAAGAGGAATGGGTATATATATACATAACGGGTGCGGTGCGCACCGTCTGGGGAATGGAACGGCTTGAAGTTCTGACTTGGGTGGGGCAAAGACAATGTATGTAACCTAAATATTTGTACCCCCGTAACATGTGGAAATCAAAAAAATAATTACAAAGTATTTATCCTTTAAATTATTAATAGAGAACTTAGAATACATTAACTAGCAAGGTACCATGAGCACCAGCTTATGTTTAAAACACCAGAAATTTTATTTTCATTCTCTTATAATTCTTTTTTCAGAAAAAAGAAATATTGGCTATCTTTGCAATGGTTCATTCAGAACTATTCACAGTGATATGTATTATCATGCCCTTTCACTCTGCTTTTCCAAGAAGATCATAATGTATTACTAAAGATAATATCTGAGCCTACAACAATTTAAGGGAGGTTCCTAAGTCTAGGATGGTTAACCATAACCCATAGTCACATGGCTAGTTAATAGCAGAGTGAAGTCTAGAGCTCAGTGAGTCTGAATTTCCACAAAATTGTATATTTACCTTTACAAAATAGATGTAAACTAAGAAATATTTCTTTTAATTTCTTGGCCTGACAAAATCCAAGTAAACAGAGACTTGTGATAATAACACATTTTCTCTTTTGTTTTGAGAGCTTTATCGATTGGCACTTCTGTGGGTCACAAAACAACCTATAAAATTAGAAATAGGTCTACTTAGTAAACTTTCTTACCATTGTTGCACTCTCTGTGATAACAATGATCTATTAAAGCTTCCTTCGAGTAACATAACTTCTTCAGTTTTGCAGAAATCATGAAAGCCCTGGTAGACCCTTGAAGTTCATGAGCAACACCTGCAGAATGCTTTAAGAATCTCCATACTTTTTATGGTTTATCCAATAAAAATTTTATTTTCTGTTTGGACATCAATACTATCTTAAATATTTTCATCTTTTCATTCATTTCTTCATGAGAAATTTTTTTGTTTGGTTGATTGGTTTTGTTTTTTGAGAAAATGGGGAGGGGAAGATCATTTATTCATAATGATGTAATTCCTTTTTTAATGCTTGGGTAGAAAACAACTAAGGCAGACTGCAATAAAGATACTGGGCCATCAGCGAGGTTCACACACTAACAGTGCACGTTGCTGCTGCTGATCAGTTTACTTCACGAATTTGTACCTCAGAGATATTAAAACATTTTGTACATCAAAGAATTTCATGTTGATTTGTGAATTGCCAAAACCGCAAAGGTTCATAGATGCAAGAATCTATTGATTTTGAGCAGGTATCAAACACATCCTGGCATTTACCTGAAATGACCACAACTAGACTTTTCCCATTACTTTCCTTAATATCTCAGGAGAAAGTAACTCTTAACTCCACGCCCATGCTCCAGTCATGCCATTTCTGACCTAAAGCAACAGGAGGGAAAGTCTCCCTTCCCAGGCTGTTCTTCCTTGTTCCAGAGTCCTTTTAAATAAAAACCACAGGAAAGAAAAAAGAAAAAAAGAAACGTACAGTGGGGAAGCCTGAAGCTGCAACACAAATAATGATTATTGCTGTCAAGGTTTAGCTGTGGTTGCTAAGTTACTGGTCTGTTCTGAAAAACCTTGAAGTATGGGACACATTAGGAGCTCGTTAGGTCCCGGTGACTTGCAGTAAATGTACAATTTGTCTCTGTGCTAAACATGCTTCAAAAATAACAATAAAAACCCACATGGCTTAAAATTTGTGACCTTTCTCTTTCTTGTTTCATTTCTCCTCCCCGTAACCCAACATTTAGTAATCTGGTGTTATTACAAAAGCAGTACTATCGAAAAAATAAACAGAAGAATTTTACAATGGTTGAGAAGAAAATACATTTGCCACTGGCACTTAATGAAGGTATTCTCTGAGAGAAGCACACGAAAGGTTGAGGGAAACTAAAAGAAGGTTCTATAATAATTGTTTACGATGCAAGCTGCAGGGCCATCCACTCCCTTTAGGAGAGTAACTATAGTATGAGTATACCTGGATGCAAAATATTTCAGGGACAGAAAGCATTTGACTGTTTTATCTTACACTTGTATCTATTTTCTGTTTATATCATTAATGTCATTTGTCCAATCCAGAGATCTTGATGTAAACCTAATGATTTCTATTTGCAATTCGAAATGATGATATGTATGGAATATCACAATTTTACAGGCCAAACTTGGTTATGGTTTTAGTTTGCTAAGCCATTTCAGTTTCTGTGGGTGGTTGGGCTTCCCTTTCTCCTTTTAGTTACTGGAGGCCTGTTTCCACCCACACTATGGGTGCCCCCTGTGGCAGGTTTCAACTTCCTAAAGTTTTGACAAGATGTAACATGTTAGTGAGAATGAACAAATGGAGAATGTGGGCTTGAGAGGAATAGGGCCAGGAAAAAGTGGGAAAAACAGGGATAAAGATTGGTCCCAGAAGGGAAAGGGAAAAGAGGAAGAGCCAGAAGATATCCTCAGGCTGTCTCAAGCTGTTGCAAAGCTGACAAATTGCAAAGATAGGAAGTAACCATTCTGGGTGTTCCTGTGACTACCCAAATAATTAAAACAAGACTCCACTAGCATTGGAGAAATAGATTCTAAGATCTGAAGCTAAGGTTTAAACGTAGAATCAGTCACATTTTCTATGACAACTTCATAAATCTATGTTAATCTTAAATTGTGTTGGTCTGCAATCTAAGATAAAAGATACTATTTGGCTGTAGAAAACTTTCTAAGATGCTTAGATCTGAACTGCTTCAAAAGGAAAATCCTTTTTGCTCTTGTGCCAATAGTTAATCAAAATTCAAATGGCATTTAAAAATCTCAAATTAAAAATAATTGCTAGATAAAATTCTTTCCTCATTCCTTACACACACACACACACACACACACACACACACACACACTTTTTCTTTCTCAATAAAGGTATCTTTCTAAAAGACTGCTATAAATACCCATTGAAATCACTTTGATTCTCCCTATTTGCCCCAAAATAATGCTCTGAATCCTCCCCAAACATCTTTGACATTCTCTTCAATTTTCAGATTCCAAAATACCTCCCTCATTGCCCTGCAGTTCTTTGAAATGTATGCCTTCACCTGTAACATGTTTTTACATTAACTATGGTTTCTAATAACAAAAGACTCTCAACATCAACCTTCTATTCCCCTTATTAAGAAAAAAGATAAAACAAAATAGAATACATATTTTGGAATGTGGAAGATGCCACATTACTATCAAAAACAGACTCTAATTCTTCTCTCACTTTTTCCAGCTGCATTTGTTATTCCAGTACACTATTTTTATAAGTTGTGGTGTTGTTTCATGGTTCTAAAATCATTTATGATTGTAGTGGACTGGGTTGAGTTATTGCATTTGGCTGCCCAGCATATGATATGTTCTGCAAACGGATGCCATTGCCTAGGCTTAAGTGTAGATGTGCAACTTAGGTTTGGTCAATGACTACTATTCAACCAGGACCAGTCAGAATTCCTTCTGGAATTGGTACACAGATGTTGAATGAAGGAATTTCTCACTCTTTATACTGTGTTTACTAAATTGGGAGGATGTGAATCTGCAGCTGATAGTTGTCATCTTGGAGAAAGCTTTCTAGAACAGGACAAAGCCCGACAGGGACAGGCAGAGATGAAAGATAAGCAGTATGAGTCCTAACAGCAGAGTACGGGATTCTGGTACCAGAAGTCCTGGTTCCACCAGCTCTCTGGGCCCTGCTTTTCCAGTTTCCCCCTGTACATTCCCACTAGCATAGACAGTAATATTTTTATCTTAACACCAAAGCAAAAATACTCTAATTTTATAGCACCTCTAACCAACAAATACTCAGTCATCATTATCTTGACCTATCAAGGGCACTTGGTATGCTTTATAGTGAGTCTCTTTTGAACATCTTTCTTGGTCTCTGAGGAGCCACTCCGTACTTACTTCATTTGGTTTCCTACTTACCTTATTCTGACAAATGTTATTCATTTTTCTAACGTCTCTAACAAAAGGCAGAGTCCTAGGGTTCCAGCACTTCTCTCCTATTTGCCTTTGTTCATTTCGTAGGTGATCTCATCTGGGCCATGTCTACAGAGTTGATACTTCAAAATGTATATCGTTAACAGAAAATTCTTCCCTGAATTCTAGGTTTGTTTATCCAACACACAATTCTGCCTCACTGGGACTTTTTGAGCTCTTTATCTCCTCAATCTTCCCCAGTCTTTCAGTTTCAGTGAATGGTAACTTCATTCTTTCAGCTGCTCAGACCAAATCCTCTAAAACAAGCTTGACTTCTCTGGTTCTTTCACACCCACATTCTAACCACCAGCAAATCCTATTTTCTCTACCTCAAAATATATCCAGAATCTAACTTTTTCCTGCCATTCAATTGTTACCATCCTGGTGCTAATCATCATATTCTTTCTGCTGGATTATTGCAATAATCAAACTCCTATTATTTTCTTTGCCATTTTCAATAGTCTTTTCTCCACATAGCAGACAGAGTGATCTGTGAAAAATTAAGTCAGATCATGTTACGTCTCTATGTCTCTGCTCAAAACCCCATCAGAAGCTTTCCGTCTTGCTCAGAGTAGGAGCTAAAATCCTTACCACAGTTTGTGACGGCCTTTGTGATCATGTTCCAGCTCCACGTCTAACTTTATCTTCCACAGTCTTCTCCTCCTTCCTTCTGCTCCAATAACTAAGGCCTATCTCCTATTTCTCAAACATGACAAACCTGTTCCTACCTTATGGCCTTGGCATTTACTGTTCCTTCCACCTGACACAGTTTACCTCTTCACAAGGTTCTCAATCTAGGCACCATTAACATTTTCGGCTGGGTAATTCTGTGTCAGGGGTGGCCTTCCTATGCATCATAAGACGATTGCAGTGTCACTTGCTCTACCCACTAGATGCAGGTAGAACCAGTTGTGATAACCAAAAATGTCTCCAGGCATTGACAAATGCCCCCTGCGGGGCAAGGTCACCCTCAGTTGAGAATAACTGATCTAAACCTGAGTTAGTATGATCTTCAAGAAAGTGAGGGCTTTCTATCTGTATTGTTGATTGCTATATGACTAATATACAGTAAATGCTCAAAAATATTCATTAAGCATGGATTCTGTGAGTTATCCCAAAATTCGCTCCGTTAATATGAGCCAATATATTCCCTTTTAGCTTAACTTGTTTGAAATGGCTTTCTGTGTCTTACAAAGGAAAGAGTTGTCAGAATATTTGAAAAAAATCACAAGAAAATTTATAATTATGTTAAAAAAATGAATTTTCAAGATGACAAAAATCATTTGTTTAAAACAACCAGGTTTTTATATTAATGCACCAGGATAAATGCAATCTGGGGAAATAGTCTTTAAAAGAGAAAATCCTCTGGAATTAAAGTAGTTAATTCTTCAGTATGTACTGTGCTGATGAGCAGAAATGTCACTAATTACACTTTTCTCAGTAAAATTCTTTTTGGCAACCTAATAATCAATGCTTCTTTGAGCACAAACTTAGTGAGAAACAGTCCATCTTCCACTCTTTCTCTAAGCCTTTATTGAAACACTGATGTGGTATAGTCCTTCTGAAGTAATCTTTGAAGATTCATACATGACTAACTGAACAACTTTGCTTTTGAGGTGTTCATAGTTTATTGAAAGAGATACACACATAAAAAGATAGTTACCATAAACTGAGATATCTCTTACATAAATATGTATGTCTATGTCTATATACCTATCTATAAATGTAAGCAAAGAGGACAGTTAACCACACCAGGGAAGCTGGAAAGACATGTTCAGAGAGGTGGCATTTGCCCTGGGGTTTTGCACAATAAATGGGTGTTGATGAATAGGTGTTTACTTGGTGGATAAAGGAAAGAAGACTATTCCTGGCAGAGAGAACAGTGTGTGAAAGGCTCAGAGCTATGATATAATTTGATATATAAAGAGAAACCTGAGGGGATATATGTGGCTGGATTGTAAAATGTGTAAAGAGCAAGACTGGAAAAAAAAGGTGAGATAAATGAGGCCAGGTCATTAAGGACCTTATAAGTCCCATTAACAGGTATGCACTTTATCCTATGTATGAGTCATGTCCATCCCAGTCGTTGGGAAAAGAGTTATATGCTCAGACGTGTATTTAAGAAGGCCAGTCTTCACCTCTGTGGTTAGCATATGGTGGAGGAAGACACAACATGAAGGATGTTCAATTAATAGTCTATCACAATCATCTAAGGAAGGAAAATAAGGAACTGAACTAAATCAGGAACAGAGGGCCTTACACAAGTGTGGATTTGAGTAATACTGCTAAAGCGAATCCACGAGTCTAGGTAACTTAATTGGTATGTAAAAGAGAAGAAAGAGTGAAAGATGTCCCTAGGATCCTCTCTCTGGCAAAAGAACTGTTGTGGCAGTGATCACATGGAAAAAGAGAAAGACAACCTGCCCATGAGATCCCTTTATGATCAGAGCGATGCTTGGTGTTCAGATTCTTTCCTAGTTGCTATGAATACTGATCACATCTATTCAGATGAGAAATTCAAGTGGAGCGGGAAAAATATTAAACATCTGGGGTATCTCTGTACCAAGGTCATATTTTAAAAAGACAGTATTGCTTTGAAATCTTGATGCCGAAATCACAAGGCAGACTTAAAATATCAGCTGTCTTCGGCTGAATCCTTTTAAAGAAATGACTCCCAGCTTTCCATGTTTATGAACTTCTTCATGGAGAGTCACGGCAACTTATTTTTTCTGGCTGCAACCCATCTCTATGAGTTCTCCACTTTTATGTGTGTCTCGCTCAAACCAAATTATATGTGTGACTTGGCAAGTCTTCGGTGTGTGCCTGTTAGTGGGTTAACACTGCCACCTAGCATCTGAAGGGGATTTCTTCTTTTCTTGTTTTCTAACAAGAGAATCCCAAGCTCTCCTCCAGGCATCCGTGCCAGAACTCCTACCTTGAAACAAACTTGTTTACGATTAATTAGCGTTGCAGGTGAAGAGCTTCTCATTTTTACATCAGCATTTCAGCGTGCTGCGCTAAGTGTTTGGAGTGTCCATCAGTGGAAAGTGCCAGAGCGACGTTAGGACAGCTGTGTGTTTATTTGTATGCTGGGCATGCACCTATGTTTCCCTTCAGAGCTGCAGAGAGAGAGAAAAGGGAGGGAAAAAGGGATCCCGAGGGGGAAAGGAAAACCACACAGCTGGACCTGCATAGGAGGCAGCAACAAATCACCAAAGGACAGAATCACTGGCAGGAGGGGGAGTAGTGGGCAGAGGAGATATTGAGGACAGGAGAGGAAATGATATAGACAGGTAGAAGAAAGAAAAACATAAATACTTGAGTCATCAAAGGAGGAAGAACATTGTCAGGATCTTTTTTTCTCTCTCTTTTCTTTTTCCTCCTCTTTCTTTTGGCTGAATGAAGCTCTAAGGCAAGCTTGCTAGCCTTACTGCCTAGGGCCAGCATTTCTTGGTCGAGACTTGTTTTTTTTTTTTTCCTGCTGAGCGTTTCTTAGATTTGGAAACAGTGTTTTGTGTGCTTTGTTAGTTTTCATGTGTCTAATGCATGAATGGAAGATAAACAGGTATCCAGGTTCTGTTGCTATTAAGCTTGTCTAAAGGGACCTTGGGGTTCTAAACTCCAAGCTGAAAGTATCTGTTCCAAGGATTTTATAGAAATCACAGAAATATGCCCTTTGTGCATCCAGATGTCTTGCAAAACTTCTAAAAGTAAATCTTACACCATACTTTGAGCTGGATTTGAGACCAACACTATTTCTCCCTACTACCTTTTGCTGTGACAGTTTGATGTTCAAAAGTTTTTAAAGGTTTGCTTTAGGGAAATGTTTATACATCTGAAAGAAAGTCCCCAGTTTCTGATTCCTATGGTGTTTCCTTACCAGAAACAACCCTATGCCAAATTCCCAATTTATCACTGACTTTTCTTTTCCGGGTGGCTGTTTTTTCCTCTTCTTGCTTCTCTCCTTTCTACACTTCCTACAGTATAATCAACCGAATACTTAAATCAGCTAACATTCATATCTCCTGCTTCTCATGATGTATTTGTGAGTGTGTGTCTGTGTTTGTCTCAGGCAACTAGGAAGGAAGAACTAGTTCTATCCCAGAGACCTGGCAAATTTCCATTGTAAGTCTAGTCAAGGACAAAACTCAGGTAAGGTCAAACAAAACTCTGACCTTTTTTCTCCTTCTCCTCCTATGATTGCCCTCAGATCTTTCACTTATCCCCAGAGGATGCTATTTTTGTAGTTTCCCACCAAGCTAGCTCAGCACTTCACTCTCCTAAGACTTCAGAAAGCCCTTAACAAAATCAAGTCCAGAGCAAACCTTTTCATCAGGCCATTCCACACTAGTCCACACATTGGCTTCTTCTTCTAATGGGCTCCTGTATGTTTGTGTTGACTTTAAAAAGAAACAGCATTTAATCAGCTTCTGTTTTGGGCAAGGATCAACCCACTCTCTCCGTGTGGCTGTGGAACACTCAGACTGAGTAAAACTGTGTGCCTGCATACTTATTGCCCTACTTTGCTACCTTAAACTTACTCCATGGGAAGCAAGCCTTTCTCCACACTGGGCTTCCTTCCATTCCTGTCATCACACATGAAACTTTCACATGAGCCCAACCTCCTATGAGCAGGGCAAGACCAGCTGGCAGTAGAGTTGCATCGGCAGCGCAGCAGTGAGAATTAAAAACATTCATCTTCTTTCTTTCCATTGGCAGCCAGGGGAGAGCTGGGTGGAAAGGTTATATGAATCGCAGCATTTCCAAGGCGACCGCAAAGAAAAGAAAGAAGGTTGGGGATTTAGGAAGGTGCTGACACAGTGACACAGGTTAAGATGTAGGTCAGGGGTCTTTAGCTTTTTTCATAGCAACTCTGCAATTGTATAATTCATAACTCATTGAAGTAAATGTATTCTATGATTTCAGTCTTGTATAAAAGCAAGTTGCCTTCTGAATAGTGCTATGTAGATTTAACCCTTTCTGAACCGCTTGGACTCTTCTGTGTGTTGATTGAATCTGGTGATTTCAGGATTAATTTATGAAGTAGATTTTTAAAATTGTTTTTGGGAAAAATCCATTGACTTAAAATACAATTTCAGAGTTTTAAAGAGATTTTTAGCATTTTGGATTTCAGTGAGGGAAACACAACTCTTTCTTTCTCATCCTGTCTCCCCAATATTCTTAGAATTCTAAATATCATATGTCTCAGTGCCTATGAAATGCTCAGACAATAAAATATTTATTGTTGAGGTCCACTTAGTGAAGTGTATGTCTGCTATCAAAAAAGATTGCTAGATGGAGCTGGAAATTTACAACAGACAGCAACAGAAAGCCATGCTGATGCAAATCATACTAAGGCATAGAGGTTTTCAAATTGAATTACTCCAATGAACCATTTAGAATGAGCAGGACCTGAAGACAATACAGACTTCATGGAGAAAGGTGTCGAAGATTAGTACATACATAACACTAAAATCAAGAGCTAAATTTCCTCAATTGTTTCTAGACATTAGGTCTATTCTTAAGCATTATAATGGAGACAACTTACACTGTTTATTTTAGGGTATCTTTTTTTCATATATGTTTTCTATATTGAAGGGACAGCCATAAGCATAGAACATAAAATTAGGTATAATTTAAAATTCAGGGATTAATAGCAGATTTTTTCTTTATTTAAGCCTCTTAATTCTCCTGAGTTTCCTTTTCCTAATCTGTGAAATGGAATGAGAGTGCTTTCAAATGCTTAGTTACAAATGAAATTATAGATATTTATGCTCTTTTCTGCAGTTTAGTTATGTTCGTCACATCAACCTTATCCTCTGTAACATATGCATACATAGCACTTTTTAAATGCAGATGGCACAGTCTCTAGAGCTATGGAATGAAGGTGGTATTTATCTCAGAATTTCTATGCCTCTGATTATCTAAATACACTAATAGAAAAATTGGGCTAAGAAAAAACAGTAACTAAGCAAGATACACCCATAGTCACACTGAGTATTTTAACTCCAGAAAATGTGTTAACCAACATACAATTACTTAGGGAAAGGCAAAAGGAAACTTGGTGTAAAAGATTATTTTTTATAGGTTTTATTCCTTTCCCATGACATTTACAAAAGGGAAATCTCTGAAAATAGGAAGATATACCAGACTCAGTTTATAAACCCCTTTGGATACACGTTTTCTTTGCTTTCTGGCAGAAGAGTATTGGAAGACTATTATTTATGGGTCTCTCATATTTCTGCAAGTGTTGTGTCTAGAGGTACTGACTGCCTTTGTTGAGAGGTAATGATAGTATCTCCCTCCAAAGCAAAAGGCAGGTTTGTTTAGTATCCAGTATAACAAAGATAATGTCTTTCTCCGAGGCAAAGGTCAGCCATGCTTAATGTACATGATAGAAGATTTGAATTTTCTAGGTTTTGAGCTATTCTCCAAAAATGCAATCTCCTCAAGTTTATCCTGGTTTTCTTCAAGTCGCCCTGTGGGAATCAGAGCTTAGGGAACTGCACAAATGCTGATACTGTGGTTGATGCTATTGCTGTCAGTAACAAAGTCCTTTCTCACTTGTCCAGGAATTTCATGTCTTCCGCCAGCATCCATCAAACTAGGGCAGATTAGCATGTTTGCTGGCAAGCACAATTAGCTGGCTTTATAATTCTTTATAAACAGCAGCCTGTATTTTCCCTTAGTCCTAGTTCCAGGTTTCTATGGCTGCTATTCTTGATTGATAGACATGGGTTCAAATACTATTTTCACAACTTCCTATCAGTTGATATTTGTCAAACATCTTCATGCGCTGCTACAGATTGAGTTGTATCTCCCCCAAAATTCGTATGTTACATTCTTAATCTCCAGTATCTCAAAATATGATCTTATTTGGAAATAGGATCATTGTGTATGTAACTAGGTAAATTAAGATGAGGTCCTTAGTGTGGGTCCTAATCGATTATGACTGAGTGCCCTTATGAAAAGAGGAAATTTGGACACAGAGATGTACACAGGGAGAGTGCCATGTGAAGATGAAGGCAAGGATCAAGATGATGCTTCAACAACCCAAGGATTGCCAGGTTGACAGAAAACCACCGGAAAGCTAGAGCAGAGGCTTAGAACAGATATTTCCTTATAGCCCCTAGAAAGTACCAACACTGACAACACTTTGATCTCTGACTTATAATGTTCAGAGTTATAAGAAAATAAATTTCTGTTAAGCAACCCAGGTTATGACAGCTCTGGAAAACTAAAGCATGTGCTGTGCACCATGCTAAAAGCTAGGCATGTAGAAGTGAATCAAATACAGACATAGTGTGTACTCTCATGTAATCTGCAGTTTAGCATGAGCTAAAAACCAGATAAACAAATAAATAAAATATATTTATAAATTTTAGCATGCTAGGAGATAAAGAGTATGCTATGAGAGAACATTAGTGATAAGGACCAGTGATCACTTTAGATAGAAAGATCAAAAAAAGCTTTTTCTCAGGATGCAAACTGTAAGCTGAGACCCGAAAGAGTCTTCCAGTCAAAGAGGCTTAAGGTTGGGCCGTGTAAGAGGGAGGGGAATCCCAGGGAACAGTGAGACCTTAGAGTACACTAGGAACTAAAAAGCCAAACACCTCTATCCTAATGAGTCAGAGAAGAAGGGCAAGAGGTCATGTAAAGGTACACAAAGGCCAGGTAAGGTAGATATCCAATTGGAAACCATTTAAAGACTTTTTAAATGGGGAGTGCCAGGATCCATTTTGCATGTAAAACTTCACTCTGGCTTTTGCAGAGAACAGATGGGTGAAGACAAAAAGGGAAGTGGGTAGACCAGTTAAAAAATCCATCCTGGTGGTGAAAATGACAAGCACAGGTAACGTTTGCTAAGGTAAAGGCACGGGCGATGCAGCAAAATGAATAATTTGGAGATTCTTGTTTGAAAGAAAAGCCAATAGAACTTGCTAATGATTTGGATTAGGGAAGTGAAGAAGGAAAAATCAAGATGACGTCTAGGTTGCTGGCTTAAGCAGATAGATAGGTAGATGGTGGTGCCATTAGTTGAGACAAAGAAAATGAAGGAATAAACAAGTTGTATTCTCATGTGTGAAAGAAGTTGAGATGAGGCAGAGAAGAAGAATCAAGAATTTCGTATTATAAAATTGAGATTCCTTGAGACATCAAGTAGAAATGTCAAGTGGACAGATGGTATACAAGATTTTTCTTCAATGTAGATGTCTGGGCTAGAGATAATAATATGTTGTTCATCAGCATATAAATGGTACTTAGCATATGGGAATGACTGAAAAGAAAGTGTAGAGACAGAAGAGAGAAGAGGCATCCAGTCCTTGAAGTAGATGTTAGACAAATTACTTAAGTTCTTTGAAACTTGATTCTATCACCTATAAATGGAAATAATATTACATATTCTTTTTTTTTTTTCTTTGAGACAGAGTCTTGCTCTGTTCCCCGGGCTAGAGTGCCGTGGCGTCAGCCTAGCTCACAGCAACCTCAAACTCCTGGGCTCAGGCAATCCTACTACCTCAGCCTCCTGCGTAGCTGGGACTACAGGCATGTGCCACTATGCCCAGCTAATTTTTTTCTATTTTTAGTTGTTTGGCTAATCTCTTTCTATTTTTAGTAGAGACAGGGTCTCACTCTTGCTCAGGCTGGTCTCGAACTCCTGAGCTCAAGCAAACCTCCTGCCTCAGCCTCCCAGAGTGCTAGGATTACAGGCATGAGCCACCGAGCCTGGCCTACATATTCTTGAATTTGTGTGTGTATTAAATGAAATGTCTGTCTCTAAAATGCAATGCAAATTAGAAGAACTGAATATATTGTGGTTAATATAGTAATCACATTATTATTTCTGTTTGACACTAAAGAGACCGAAAAGATAACAGTGAAATGAAATGAAATGAAAATCTTTTGGAAATCAAATGGAGTTTTTCAAGGAGTAAAGGTAACTAACTCTTTAAAA
>CAUYSK010007475.1:0-61493 GCA_963575035.1 Avahi laniger | reverse complement strand
GCAGCCCCCAAGGAGATGCCCAGAAGGGCCTGCCCCAAACATGCTCAGCCTTCTCTCAAACCCTCCAGGAAGATGTCACAACTCTTCCTGTAAGAAGGAGAAAATGGGATCGAGGTGGGAGAAGCCAGGAGCCTTCCTCTGATGGAAGTCCCTTCATGGGGACATAGGTCAAAGAATGTCAGAAAATGTGGAAAGAAAGCCTAGAAATTTAATCTCACTCCCACACTAATCACTGTCCAACTCAAAAAGAGGGAAGCCAAAGCTATGACAAGTTGGGAGGATGGTGGTAATTAGTTGGAAGTTATATCACTGTATCATCAAGTTTATCCACCTAAGATTATAAATAAAAGAAACTGACTTCCTTAGGAGTTTATTACTGACAACTTCATTTTGTATGTTTGTATCTAAGTTGATTTTTTTTTTTGTATTACAGAAAGAGTGAGTAACAATCCTACAATCACAGACTAAAGAGATTATTATCCCCAAGAGACCACTTTGTCAACCCAAAGTGAATCATTGGCCTGTGTCAGTTGCTGTCTAGATAAAGTATGTTAAGACATTTCTAGAAATCTGAGACAGAGCTGGGAGACACAGCAGGAATAAGCCCAGTAGCTTTCTCTTTTACTGTTAGAACCTGCAGGCATTTCTTTCCTCGCAAGAATGGTTCCTGTTTTTTCTCAGGGTACTGGATACCTAAAATGCTTCCTAGCACTTCTTTTCTCTCAAAGTTGTTCAAAATTTTGGTTGAAGCTAAAATCAACAAAACATACACCAAAAAAGGGCACTTGGTGTGGGTTCTGTGAAACAGAAAATTGACAAGGCATTTTCGCTGCAAGCAGCTTGTCTCTTTGCCTTAGGGAAAAACTCTGCTATTACCCACAAACACACCAAGAACAATAGATAACCCAGGCATTTGGGTTTTGGTTTAACTGTAACTGGCTGTGAATTTTTTTTTTCCAAAAACCTTCAGAGTTTTAAATATTTTTTTTTTTTATACTTGCATAAGTTGGAATTCAGGAATAAGATTGGAAATCTGAGAGGCTGGTAGTTTGGATGACTGGCTTTCCTGGGAAAATGTCAGGTGACCCCAAATCTCTCAGACTATAGATGCATAGGTACTTGTTCAGGTCTCCCAGGTTTTGCTTACCTCTTCTCAGAAGACTGCATTATATTGGGCATTACAAGAATCTTAAAAAGAACAGGTAGTTGGAGGGGCACGGAGGCTTGCATCTATAATCCTAGCATCCTGGGAGGCTGAGGCAGGAGGACCACTTGAGGTCAAGAGTTCAAGACCAGCTGAGCAAGAGCGACACCCTATCTCTACAAAAAATAGAAAATTAGCCGGGCATGGTGGTGCACACCTGTAGTGCCAGCTACTCCGGAGGCTGAGGCAGGAGGATCGCTTGAGCCCAGGAGTCTGAGGTTGTAGTGACCTATGATGATGCCACCGCACTGTAGCCTGGGAGACAGAGAAAGACTGTGTCTCAAAAAACAAACAAACAAAAAAAACAGGTATGTTGTTCAGGCAATGATGTAAAAAAAATATTTGGCCTATAAGGAAAGCTGCTGCAGTGAAATCCACTCTTGCAGGCCACCCGTGGTTTCTCACACACACACACACACACACACACACACACACACACACACACACACAAATTCTGACAGGTGGCCCTTAAACAGCTCTTATGCTATTCTATAGAAACATACAATATTTTTTCTTTAAACAGAAACCAGCACTTATACCTGGAACACTAGCCTAGGACAATAAGAGTTCTTGCCCAAGACCTATTTCAGGAAGAAGCAAGTAGAGTTTGAAGCTTCTCTACTCTTAGATGCAGGTTCTGTTCTCTTCCCCGAGGATGACAGTGCTCTATGTGACTGTTCATTTCTCAGGACTGGGAAGGAGGAGAGAACAAAACCAGGTGAGGAAGGCCCTCCTGGGTGTCCTCCTCCTATGCAAAAAACAGTGTCCTACTTCCTGTCTCCTCCCTTATTCTCCCAGCCTTAGGACTGGCTTATTGTCCTTTGAGTCATTCTTAAGAAAACTCTAGAAATCTGTGAGGAGCTGACACCGTGGACCCCACTGGCAGATGCATGTTGCCTCTGAAGGGCTGAATTTCAGAAATCTCAAAGACAAATCTTCTTGTTAAGCATTTTATTCTCTATAAAAGTACTGACACATTTTCTAGAATTGGCCTTCTGAAAGAGGTTATTTCACCATTAATGGACTTTTTAAGCTGATCTGCAATTCAGCTAAATAAATAAGTGGTGAAGAAATGTGGGCTCAAAATGCATTACTCTTGACAGGGATCAAATTAGTTCTTTGAAAATTTCAGCTTTTAGGAGGGTGGTCTTTGCATTTGCTAGGTCTACTAAACTGAGACCTAGAATCATAAATAAATTGAAGCAATACATTCTGAACATTGTTTCAATTGCAGATTATTTTTTCTAGCTTGGAGGTGTTCCTTCTTTTGCTTGTAGTTAAAAGTTTCCATTTAGTGTGAATATTACACTCAGAGTACCTATGTGCTCGGCTCTAGGCAAATGTCTGCTAATCTTTGTGGAGGTAGGTCAACTTTAGCTATGGTAAGGTGGAGTAGCATGCACTCTCAGCAAAAAGAACAGCAAATTCTTGTGAGTTTATGCCGTTTCTGTGAATATCAGTTTCCTTATGTCTAAAGGTGGGGAAGCAATATATCACAATAATTTAAAAATTAAATGGTATATGGACAAGCAGGTATCTTAATACATAACAGAATCCAATAAATATCCCATTTACCCTGAATTGCCAGTCAGCCTTCCTGACCTAGGGCCGCTCCACACTTCCTCCAGAGCGACCTCGGCATGGCTACTTACGCATTTTAAGCCTCAGTTTTCTCATCTGCAAAACAGAAATACAGAAATGAGATATTGTCATGTAAAATGTTAGTGCTGTGTTAAGCTCATCGTAGGTTTTTTAAACAATGGTTTTATTGAGATGCATACAATTCACTCATTTAAAGTTCAATGGTTTTAGGTATATACTCAAGATATGTGCAACCATCAATATGGTCAATTTTAGAATATTTTCATCACCTCAGAAAGAAAACCTGTACCCTTTAGCTTTCACTCCTCTATACCCCACATCACCAACCCCCAGTCTAAGCAACCCCTAATCTATTAAATACTTCCTATCTCTATAGATGTCCATATTCTGGACATTACATATGAAATAAATTATATAATATATGGTCTTTGCGTATGTGTTTTCTTTCACTTAACGTGTTACCACAATTCATACATGCTATAGCATGTATCAATACTTTAATCCTTTGTTGGACAAATAATATTCCATTATGTGGATATACCACTTTTTAATTTTTTTTTATTTTTATAGATTTAAGGAGTACAAGTGCACTTTTGTTATGTGGATATATTGTGTAGTGGTGAAGTCTCGGCTTTTAGTGTACCCATCACCCAAATAGTGTACATTGTACCCAATAGGTAATTTTTCATTCCTCACTTCCCTTCTACCCTCCCACCTTTTGGAGTCTCTGATGTCTATTATTCTACTTTGTGTGTCCATGTGTATCCATTGTTTAGCTCCCACTTGTAAGTGAGAACATGCAGTATTTGACTTTCTGTTTCTGAGTTATTTCACTTAAGATAATGGCCTCCAATTCCATCCATGTTGGGGAAAAAGACATGATTTCATTCTTTTTTATTGCTGAGTATTATTCCATAGTGTATTTATACTACATTTTCTTTATCCAATCATCCGTTGACAGACACTTAAGTTGAATCCATGATTTAGGTATTGTGAATAATGCTTTAATAAACATATGAGTGCAGGTATATAAAGATTTATTTTCCATTAGGTAGATAACCAATAGTGGGATTGCTGGATGGAATAGCAGTTCTATTTTTAGTTCTTTGAGAGATCTCCATACTATTTTCCATAAAGTTTGTATTAATTTACATTCCCACCATCAGTGTATAAGTGTTCCCTTTTCTCTGCATCCTTACCAACATCTGTTGTTTTTTGCCTTTTTATTAATAGTCAGTAGCCATTTGACTCACGTCAGATGGATCTCATTGTGGTTTTAATTTGCTTTTGGTTTCATTGATTTTCTCTCATTTTGGCTCCTCTTTTTCCAGTGTGATAAAATGGAAAGTTTTTCTTCTTTCATTCTTCCTTTTCTGTCTGTTTTTAGAGATAGGGTCTTGCTCTTCATTCAGGCTGGAATGCAATGGCACAATCATAGCTCACTACAGCCTTAAACTCCTATGCTCAAGGGATCTTCCTGCCTTACTCTCCCTAGTAGTTAGGACTACAGGAATGTGCCACCATACCTGGCTAATTTTTTAAATTTTTTGTAGAGATGGGATCTTGCTGTGTTGCCCAGGCTGGTCTCAACATCCTGGTCTCAAGTGATCCTCCTGCCTTGGCCTCCCACCAGTGCTGGGATTTCAAGTGTGAGTGACCACATTCAGCCTCTTCTTTCTTAATAAAGACATTTACAACTATAAACCTCCCTCTAAGCTCTGTTTTTGCTTCATCCCATAAGTTTTGATATGTTGTGTCTTCATTTTCATTCATCTCAAAATGTTTTCTGATTTCCCTTGTGATTTCTTCTTTGATCCATTAGTTTTTAGGTATATGTTGTTTAATTTTCACATTTTGTGAGTTTCCTGAATTTTTTTTCCTACCAATTTCTAATTTCATTTCATTGTGGTTAGAGAACATACTTTCAATTATTTCTATCCTTTTAAATTTATTGAGGTCTGCTTTGTGGCCTAGCTTGTAGTTTGTCCTGGGGAATGTCCCATTCACATTGGGAAGAATGTACAGTACTCTCTGTTGATACTGGGTGGAGTGTTCTATAGATGTCTATTAGGCATAGTTGGTTTATAGTGCTGTTCAAGTCCTTTATTTCCTTGATGATATTCTTCATAGTTTTATTCATTATTAAAAGTAGAATATTAATTCTCCCACTATTATTATTGAATTGTCTATTCCTCTCTTCAGTTATGGCAGTTTTTGCTTCACGTAGTTTGGGCGTCTGTTTTAGGTGCATATATGTATGTAACTGTTATATCTTCCAGCTTGTATATATTACAGTAAAATCTCCATGCTTATCTCTAGCAAAATTTTTTGAAAAGTCTATTTTGACTTATATCAGTATAGCTACTCTAGCTTTCTTATATTGCTGTTTATATGATAGATCATTTTCTTTTCTTTTATATTAATCTATTTGTACATTTGAGTCTAAAGTTTGTTTCCTGTAGGCAGGATCTAGTTTGATCTTGCTTTCTCCCCCAAGTCCGACAATCTCTTCTTTTTGATTAGATTTTTTCTACCTTTTTACATTTAATATTATTATTGATATAGTTGAATTTATATCTGCCGTGTTCTTTTTGTTTTCTGCCTCATGCACTGCTTTCTTTGATAATAAATATTTTCTAGTGTAGCACTTTAATATCTTTTAATTTATTTAATTTCACTATATTTTGGAGGGTTTTTTTAAGTGGTTTATCATAAACGTCTTAACTTATAAAATGACACTGCGTTGACAGTGGTTTTGGTAGGGCTCTATTTCTTTTTCCCTGACCATACCTAGCTGTTAAACTCTAGTAACTGCTGGCTTGTTACTCTATTGTTTCCAGCATAACAATTTAGCCTGTATGTTGAATCTCCTCTCAACTGCCTCACCAGTGTCTACTGTTCTTGAGAGCACCCTTAGGCTTAAACTTCTCCATGCTCTGCTGCAAATGAAATCAGTTCCTTTGGGAAGAGATTAAGAGCTATATGTATTATAGCATGCTTCTTCTCCCAGACAAAATTTCTAAGCCAGAACTCTGAGCTAGGAGTGGGGACAATGCAACCTCTGATACCCCTGCTCTAGGAGCTGAATGCTTGGTGGACTGGGGCTGGGGGAGGAAGTGGAGAAAGCAGCCTGAGATTCTCTAGTCTTAACTCTCCTAGCATGGAACCACTGCCTCACCAGGCAGGGCAGGGGTTGCTAGGGCCCCAGTATTTTCAGCATGCTGTGCTTGGAGGAGAGCCTGAGTCCCATGAGTCAGGGCTGGGCAGAAGAAGAAGGAAGCCCCCACCTCTTGATTACGCTTGCCCACGACCTGCCCTCAGCAACAGGCAGCTACAGGCAAGATGAGAAACGCTGACGTCCTGTTCTTCCTGGGAAGAAAATCCCCTACTGGGAGCTGAAGGGAAAGAGAACCCTGTGTTCTTAGCTGCAGCAGGGTGGAAGGGACTTTACGCCTTGCTGAGCAGGGAGTAGGGAAGAGAAACAATAGTCTTGGCTCAAATACCACGGACTCACATTTCATACCAAATTTTCATAGATTTCTCTCGAGTAGATGTTTCTTTATTTGCTCTTTGTTCTTAGGACCATTTCCAGAGGCTTCAAATGGTTGTCTTTTAATGGTAAGTATTTAATAAATGTTAATAAACCTTCCCTGCACATTTATTTCCTCACATAAGCCTAGGAGTATCTCTAAGGTATCCTCTAGCCAACAATTTTTATTTTAGTGTTTTATAATCATTCACTGCCCTAGAAAGAAGTCTTTGATCACACTCTATTTTTTTTTTTTTCTGATGCACTTAGCTTAGGGATCAGCTTCTCTCTGCATAGCAGGCGGAATCATAGAATACTATCTGTGATCCATAGTGCAGGAAAACCACAGTGATCCAGAACCTCTACAATCCCTAAGTCTTTATATTTTACCCAGCTCCTTAGTGTATTTCTAAATAAATAATGGCTTAGTTTTGCTCCTGGGTCCTGTCGAGAGCCATACTGGTTGGTTATTTATTTCTAACGGCAAATTCTCAAGAATCTTTTGAACCATAATAACTTTCCCTAAGCACCTTCTGTCTATTCCATCAACTGTCAGAGTGTCTTACAACAGTGCAATTAGCACAAGTCCTTCCTCATCATTCAGGAGCTCTGTTGCCATCATAGTCACATCTCAGAGTTACACTGTGGTGCACGCAAGGTGCCAATACAATTTTCCTGCACTGTGGGTTAGTGGTTTTGAATTCCGCTCACAGGCTCGTCACATCCTGCTCTCTGCATCATTATGTGACCGGCCTTCACTCTGAACAACAGTACAGCCCACGTAAAATTCTGTGGAGAGGCTTGGTTCCTACAAAGCGCTTTGAAGTCTACAGAGCCCAAACTGGGCTGTCGTATTACCTTTCTCACTTCTAGATCTAACAATTTGCCAGATTTTTACCTCAGAATATCAGGAAGGCTACCTGAAATTGTGGACCATGAATCTTGTTTCCCAAAGGATTATAATCACAGGATACATCATGACCAAAAATGGGGAAAAACATAGAAAATATATATACTTGATAGAGATACAGTCCTATAAACAAATGGGATTCAGAGAATGAAAAAGGAGAGAAGAAAAGTCATGAGGGAACAGAGAGAGAAAATACTACATCCGCTGAAAAGCTAGAATTAAAAGCAAAAAACTCTGAAGTTTTATGATAATTTTTAAAATGCTGCGATGCAATAATACCCCCCGCCACATCAAAATGAAATCCCTTGTAATATATGCTGCCTGATTGCTGATCTCTGTTTATGACATTTATCTTTGTGAATTCACTGAGTTCATAAGGGAGAAAGGCTAACACAGTATTGGCATTATCTTGCTTCTCTTCAGGAAGAGAAATGTCAATGTCAAAATAAAGATGAGGTATTTTTTACAGATACACACTCTTTTTATATTACATTATGAAATTATAAATCTTAAAAATCAGCCTAGTTTTAAAAATGTCCTGATTAATAAAAGGACTAGGAAAAATATCTTCATTTTTATTGAAAGATAATAGAGTTTTGGATATTCAAAAATATTCCTATTTGGCTTTGGAAAATAAATTTTGGACTGCGATATGAATTTGGGTGTATTTGGTATTCGGGGAATTCATATCTAGTGAAATACTGAGGCCATGTTGTGCAGATCCACTCAGGAGGAATTAATAAAGTCTCCCTATCTTCCCTCTGCTTCTGCGATCAGCTCTAGTCTGCAATTCATTCCATACTTGCAAAAGTTGCCAACACCTTTCAGTCTTAAGCAAAGCGCATTTGCCTTTCTAAACTTGCTTGTCTGTCAAGCTCGATGCTTCCCTGGGGTTACAAGAGATAAATAAGTGTTTTTTTGTTTTGTTTTGAAAAGACTTTTCTGGTTGGGACTAAGAACCTGGAATATCTTTCCTTCTGCATTCTGCAGGCTGCATATGTAATCAGGGAAGGTGATGAGTCGATAAAGGAGTTCAAAGAACAGAGAAGGGCTGGGAGAGAGAATGGCTGTTCCCAAAACTGGTTTGTAACATTTGTTAGACTGCTATTGTTAGGTACACTCAAATCCGTGTTTCTGCTTCTGCGTCCATTTCTGCACAGTTTATGCCCTATCCAGTAGCAGAGACTCCTCATGACAATGAGAGAAAGAAACACATGGATACAGACACGAGGGACCGCATGGAATGGCGGAGTCCTTCCCTGTGGGGGCCGACTTTCTAGAGGCAATCTCTCTGGAGAGCTGAATCCTTCACTGCTTGTTAATAACCAAAACCAAAGATACTTCCCATTTGTTTGAGACACACTCAAAATTAGTAAATAAATCCAAACATTGCGTCAAGGATACATTCTACTATTCTGCGGAAAGCTCAGTATTGTTATGATTTCAAAACAGTAAGAATACCATTATTGAGTTTGACTTTCCCACTGATGGGGATCTTACCATATTTTTCCAGGCTGTGTCTCCCAAACATATGCTTTTCGTCTGCATCAGAAGTTCTCTCATTAGGATGATCATGTCTGGTGTTCACTCCAGCTGGCATTAGACAACAGACCCCCGGACTAACTGCACGAGTAACGTTTCACTCGGGCAGAAGAAGATGATTTCCTTTTTCTTCTCCCTTTGCTTTTGTGACTTAAGGAGGGAAACGCTGATATACAGCTTGTATGTTTCCAGAGATTTGAAATTGAAGCACATAACACAAACAGAAGCTGACTATGACAACAGTGACAAGAGTCTATGAAGCACAACAGGATCAAAGGAAAATGTCAGTGGGAAATAGACTGAGAATAAAGAAGAAAGGGAGGAAGTGGGCAGAAGAAGAGGCTGAACAGGAGAGCGGGGAACCTGCCTACAGTGGAGGAGGCGGAGCGTGGGGCCAGAGGGCCGTGTGACAGGTGTGCTGAGGACACGAGCAATCCTACAGAGGCCGAGGGTAACAGGCCGCTGTTTTATTTTAGTAGTCCATTGAGCAAAAGTTCATTGAATTAGACTTGCAAAATGAACACCATATATCATATTGTAATAAGGGCGAAAAGGAACGTATGAAAACTGAGACTGGACCCACAAGATGAAGGAGGAAATGCTTAACATTGTAAAGATCTAGATAGCTCAGATGGACGGAGCATGAATCAGTATTTCCCGACTTTGTCACTTTCAGAACTTGGCCACATGAAGTCAAGATGGTAAACCTTTTATCTCATAACAAATGTGGGGAGGTGATTTACCAAAATCAGTTCCTGAGAACAGATGGTCATGTATCATACCCTGCAGGCATTATCAAGAGATAAAGTAAGAGGTCCCTACATAGCTCAGTTTGAGGAAAAAATGGATACCTTATTTCAAAATACCAACTGACCTGAAGTCATTCTGTTCTTAGAACTCCGGTTCATGATGTATTTCTCTTTGCTGTTAGCAGGAATTGATTGACAGTCTACTAGAATAAAGTACTATATAGCAATGGGGGAGGAAGGGAAATGGGAAAAATCCACTTCGTAAAGTATAGAGAGTCTCCTAGGACTTAGGAAGCGTTCCAGGTGTTAAACATTTTCCTTCGGTCCTTAACTGCAATGGCATCATCACTGTCTTTCTCTTAATGAATATTTTGTAGAAAAACCTGGGAAGTTTCTCAATCAAGGCTATTCCCCCCTGCAATCTCTCTCTCTCTCTCTCTCTCTCTCTCTCTCTCTCTCTCTCTCTCTCTCACACACACACACACACACACACACACACACACACACACGGAATATTTGGCAAAGCCTGGAAACATTATTGGGTGTCACACTGGGAAGATAGTGCTACTGGCATCCAGCGTGTAGAGGCCAGGGATGCTGCTAAGCATCCGACAATGCAGGGGACAGCCCCACAAGAAAGAATTATCCAGCCTAAAATGTCAAAAGTGCCTAGGTTGAGAAACACGGTCATATGAATGAAAGACAAAGGGTTCCAGCTTGATCATCTATTCACTCACTGGCAAACAGTTAGTGAGCACCTCCCATGTTCAAGACAGCGTGCTAGGTACTAGGATACACAGAGGAGATACACCCAATCCTTGCCTTTAAGAATTTGCCACTTTCAGCAAGAACAACACCATATGTGATATAAACATTCAGAGCAAAGCCAGGTTATTCCCAGGTGTGCAATCAGAGAGAGCTTCAAGAAAGAGCAGCGTTTTAAATGCACTGGTGATAGCCACGCCCAGGAGGGGGGATGCGGAGGGTGGCTGAGGTATGGCTGGGAGAGCAGAAAGGGATGAGCAACCTATGCGCAGAACAAGAGGCAAACCCTTGGGGCAGGATGGAACAGACTGCAGTGGAAAGGGTGAAAGGTCATACTGGAAGGGCAAATGCAGCCAGACTGTGCCATGTCCAGTAAGCCAGGCTACCACGGTTTTGTTGCTGCTTGTCTGTTTTTCCTGCATGTTTCAGAAAAAGGCATCCAAGAAAGGTTCTTGAGGCAGGAAATGCCACGATCAGAGACAGGAAGCTGAGACATTTTCCTGGCAGACCGTGTGTGAATGGTGGCACCTACGCTCCCTGCACCCACCACCCGGTGAAGGAGAAGCAGCGCACAGTGAGCTCACAGCCCGGGGTCCAGCAGTCCCTGCACCGTCCTGTAAGCCCAGCCTGCCTCCCAGACGCCGATCTTGTTGCCTGTCTCCCATCTCCTTCCGTTCCTCACTGTTAGGGGTTCATCTTTATCACCAGTTCTTGAGCTATGACTCTAGGTTCTCTTAATGACAGTTAATTTGGTTTCTCACACAAGAGCTTCAAAATCGCCTGGGGAAATGGGAGGGAGGGACTACCCAGGGGTGCTGGAGATGGTCATTATCTTGATTGTGGTGATGGTTTTACAGTGTGTGCCCATGCCAAAACTTACCTCATTGTGTATTTTAAATAGGTGCAATTTACTGTACATCAATTATACTTAAAGCTGTTTAAAAAAGGAAGAATCACCTGTAGGGCTTTATATAACATAGTGTTTCTGATTATGTAGATTTGGGATAAGGCTTGAGATTTTACTTTTGTTTTTTTTTTTTTTTTTGAGACAAGGTCTTGATCTGTTGCCCAGGCTGGAGTGCAGTGGTGTGATCACAGTGCACTGCAGCCTCAAACTCCTGGGCTCAAGTGATCTCCTGCCTCAGCCTCCTAAAGTGCTAGGATCGCGGGTGTGAGCCACCATGCCTGGCCAAGATTTTGCATTTCTAACACACTTTGAGAAGCACTGCTCTATACCAACCTCACATAAACCAGTTCCCTTCCACTTTGCTTGGTTTCCAGATTTTCCTGTCAAGATTCTTCTTGAAGGGATCTTGGGCATATGCTGACCTTACCCATCACCCGCTATTTCTCTCTGGTCAGTGCAGTTTCTGCCTTCTACCACTCTAACAAAATTGCTCCTTCAAGAATCATAGATGATAATGATCATCAGCGTTTATATAGTGCTTACGTGCCAGCTTTGTTGTAAATACTTTTCATGTATTTTAACTCCTGCGTCATAACAAGCCAATGACATAGATGCTATTGTAATCTCCACTCCGAGTCCAGAGTCATGTTCTCAACTGCTGCTTGTCCTGGCTGCAGTATCAATGGCCTCTGCTTCCTTGGCCACTGAGAATAGAAAAAAGAGCAGCCCCTGCCATGCAAAGCTGGATCTGTTATTTTCTTAATGGAAATAAACAGCCTCGCAGAACACCAACCTCAGGTGAGGCTACCCCGAGACTATGGTAAAATGAGTCAAGCAAGGCCAGTTCATCATGTGGACTAAATCAGACAACAGAAAAGTTCACTGTGCCACCCACAAAAACCCCTCTCCCGGGAAAAATGAATGACTGCTACTCCTTTACCAATTACAGTCTTACCCTCTTTCTAGTTCTCTCCCTACACGTAAGATTTATTGAGCTACCCGATCATAGAATCAGCCCATTCTGACAATGTACAATTCTGAGTGAGCCCCTGCTTCCTTAGATTTCCCCTAAATCACCCAACCAAAGCCCAGATCCTCTAATAGGTTCATCATCATCTTACGAGACACCCTGTGATTCCTGGTGGTGTGCGCCTTCCCTCCCTGCAACAAGTAATAACTTGTTCCTTGTTCTGTGCCACACATAACTTCCCGCTCCTTGAAATCCTCTTCTTCCTTGGCTTCTAGACCCCATCCTCTCCTGATTCTCCTCCTGTTTTGTGATGAATTCGATGATCTTCACCTCCTGGTATTCATGTTCTGTGGAATCCCTTCCCCATGAGTGTGGGTGGGACCTGGTGTCTTGCTTCAAAGAACAGAATACGCCAAAAACAACAGAATGTCCAGCACGCTTAGCCATTTTGGATTCCTAACCTTCAGAAACTGGAAGGAAGTAAATTTTTGTGAAGTCTCTAAATCTTGGAATGATTTGTTATGCAGCCATAGGCAATGATTACAGACCTCCATAATGGAAAGATGAATTTTTCCATAGCATAGACCTGCTTGTGTCACTGGTATAGACTCTTTCATGGCTGACCACTGCCTCTAGGGTAAAGGCTCACAATCTGATCTGAGCAGTGATAGATGCTTTGCTTTAGCCACAATAAACTGCTCATCGGTTCCAGAACATGCCAGGTACATTCCATGACTTCGATTACACCGTAGACTTTCCCCAAATGTGAAGTCTTCCTAAGAGTTCCCACACTGGGATTAATTGTTCTTCCTCGGGGGTTCCAAAGCCCAGAAAAACAGTTAGAAATGGAGGCAGAAAAGGTAGAAAAAGCACACAGAAATGAGAAAGAAAAGTAAATATAATAACACAGGAGATGGCAGCTAGAAGGATGATAGCAAAAATTCATTGGCTCCAAAGAGAAGGGAGTGTGCACTGAAGCAAAATGTGCGCTTGCCCACAAAGGGGAGGATGGAAGACATCCTTTGTGGGAGAACAGGTCGATCCTTAGGTTGGCGCTACACTCGTAGCTGGGGGGGGCGATGGTGGAAGCCTTAGGTGAAAGAATGCTGTTGCTATTTTTGCCCAATCAACATAAGCAGCCCGAGGCACAGGCAGATGCCTAGGGCCCTGCTCCCCAGTGGGTGCCCATCATGCGATAGCCTCTGGGTGCATTTACAAATATTATTTTTAGATGTCATTTTTGGCTCTCAGAACTTTTGGCTATCAGAGTTACTTTACTTTCCACCCTTAAATTAGATTTCTTCCCTGTGGAATGTCAGGGGCTCTCTGATGAAACCAGATCAACCCTGCTCAAAACTGCTATTAAATCTTCTTTTCGGAACGTTGTTTTCATTTTTCCTGTGAGGGGTGGCCATTTGGTCTAAAGAAATGAATAAGGGAGGAAAAAAACCTTTGTTAAAGGCAGCAAAGATGGGAAATATTTAACAGTATGCAAATCGAGCAGCGGCTGCTCCACTGAAAATGAAGGGAGGAGGCCTGTTCTACTCTTAAAAATGCATTAAAACACTGTCATTAACTGGGGAAGTATCCTAGATTTGGCGGTTGGCTACTGGGATCCGGGGAGGAGTTTCTCCAGGGGGTATAACAAACGTGTACATCCTCATGGGGCAAGAAAAGAGGAAGACTCAGAGCGGTGGCGCATGGATCTTAGCAGAAGGGAGAGACAGGAAAAGAAAAGCCTTCTCCCTTCTCTGGCATTATTCCAACAAAGGTGGGGAAAGGTTGCCTGGGGCAGAGACAGGTAGGAGTTGTTAACAGCAGAGACAGCGGTTCTGCCAGGGCTAGCCAGGGGCCATGTGTTACTCATTTACCCTGCAAGAGTGTTGACTCGCCTGGTAAATTTTAAAGGAGCACTCTCATCACTGTTTAGGACTGTGAGTAGTTAGAGAGATAATACATTGAAAGAGAATAAGATTCCTTCCTTATTACATCCATGTATCTTGCTGTCACTGAACCACAGATTTTTAGGACCCTGAAGAGGCCTTCACACCGATAATGTTTCTTTCTTTGATCATCTAAGGTCATGAAAAGGCTTTTTAATATGAAAAGCATGCTAATATCTTATGTGGTTTATGAATTTCTGAAACTAATATATGTTAACACAGAGTTGCCATTTTAACTTTTATTTATATTGCTTGCCCGTTGCCTGCCTTCCTTTCCCTCTCTTTCCCCTCCTTTCCATTTTCTTCCTCTACAGTCTAGAAACCCCGCCAGGAATGAGGCAGTGCCTGCTCTCAAGGAGCAGCTGCCCAGAGGAGACGCCAGTGCCACCAGCCCCGAGAGGTTCGTGCTATATGCTCCTGTGCATCAGCCGAGGGCAAGTCAGTCTCCCCTCCAGCGGCCTCAGCGCCTCTGCCCACGCGGGGCTCTCTCGACCTGAGTCTGGCTTCCCACCCCCAGACTGCCTTGGTCACCATCAGAAGACCAAGCCTCAATATCAACATCATTGGCTGGGTTGTTCTGAACATCCCCTAATCTAACCTCAACCTCCACCCTTCTCCATCCTCCCAAATCATTCCAAAAGGTCCCTTTGAAATTCATTGTCTGTCATCAGCAAGGTCCCAGTGTGTCTTCAGCCTCTCACCTGAATATTCCATTCCTCTTCTTGCTCTAACTCAGGAGCTGACAAACATTTTCTGTAAAGCACCAGATAGTAAATATTTTAGCCATTACAGGACACATAGTCTCTGTGGCAATTGCCTAACTTTGCCCTTCTAGTGCAAACGCACCCATAGAAAATATGTGAACAAATGAGTGTGGCTGTGTTCCAATAAAACTTTATTTACAAAATCTGGAGGGCGGGCTAGACTTGGCCCAGGGATGATAACTTCCTGATCCTGCCCTAAGGGAAACCTGGATACCCCTCTGTGGAGTCGGCTTCCTGCAGTATTCCAGTGAAGGTTGTTTTTCCCTCTTAGAACCTTCCTAGATCAGAGCTATCAATTACCAATCTCTCTGTCATGTCCTCTTGTTCTTTGATGAATTGAACACTTGAGTCACTTCGCTTTCAACCCTGCCATCATTCTCGGAGACTTCAGAATTTAATAAATGGTCCATCCAACACCCTGGTCCTTCAATTCCTTAATCTTTTAGAAGCAATAATCTCTTATTCTGCCTCTCTTCAGCCACCTACTCACAATACCATACCCTAGACCTCGTGATCACCAAGTGCATCCCCAGTATTGTGAGTGCTACGTCTCTCCTCCAGCACAGCCAGTAAGCCCACCCCCGAGGCCCCAGAATTTCACAGGCCTCCAGGGCCCTGGCCATACCTCTCCTTCACACGCACTATGTCCTCCGTGTCCTCACTGCTCTCCTGGACTTGGCGTTCCAGCTCCATAACCACTCCCCAGAAAACACGCAGTGCCCTCTTGTCCCTCTGCCTCCTCATCACACCCCAACCCCAGCAAAGCCCAAATATCGCCTAAATCTCTACCTGCTGCAGAGCAATTCAGAGTGGCGGAAAAGACTCACACTCACGCTGACTGGACTCACTGTGGACAAAACAGACCAAAATCCCCGTCCTGGCGGAGCTATCATTCTAGTGAGAGAAAAAAAGACAATAAGCAAGAGAAATAATTAAAATATTTAGTAAGTTAAAGGACGATAATTGCTCAGGAGAAAAAATAAAGGAAAGAAGTTACGAAGGGAGAGGAGGATGTGAAATTTTAGATAAGGTGGCCAGGGAAGGCCTGCTGGTAAGATGGCTTTTGGATGAAAACCAGAAGTGAGTGAGGATAAGACCCTGTGTACAGCTTGGGGAAGAACATCCCAAGCTGAGAGAATACAGCAGTGCAAAGGCCTTGTGGTAGGAGTGTGCCCCACTCACGAGCAATGCAACAGAGAGGCCTGTGGGGCACAGGGAGAGTGGGCAAAAGGGAAGAGTAGAAGGAGATATGGCCAGAAGGCACCCATTTTTATTACCCTAGCTTCCTTAGCACAGGGTCCTCTGCTCAGGCCTCAGGCTGCAGTTGAGGCATTGGTTGGGCTGCAGTCTCATCTGGAGGCTCAACTAGGGAGAGATCCTCATCTAAGCTCAATCAGGTTGTTTGCAGAATTCACTTCCTTGTAGCTGTAGGACTGAGAACTTTAGCATTGTTTTGCTGAGAGTCAGCCAGAGGCCACCTTCAGCTTCTACAGGGTGCAGAGAATTCCCTGCCACATGGCCCACTCCATGGGCAGATCACAATGTGACAACTTGCTTTTTAAGGCTAGTAGGAGGGTAAGAGTGAGTCTTTTAGCAAGGGAATGTGATGTGCTATGACATAAGCACAGGAGTGATGTCCATCACGTTGCTGTATTCTGTTGTCAGAAGGCATCACAGATCCCACCCATGCCCAAGGGAGGAGATCAGACAGAGGCAGGGACACCAGGAGGGAGGATCCTGGGGCCTCTTTAGGGTCTGTCTGCCGCAGGACTCAAGTTCTTTGACTTTTTCTCTGAGATGGGGAGACATTGAAAGGTTTGAACTGAAGAATGACGTGCTGTGAGAGAACAGACTCTGGGGGGCCAAGGACACAAGCAGGGGAGCAATTAGGAAGGTATTGCAATAATGCAGGTGAAAGTGGATGGGGCAAGTTTGGGGTAGTGTCCATGTGGAAGGAGAGGCCATGTTCTGGGTGTGTTTTTAAGGCAGAGCCAACATAATTTGCTAACAGGTCCAATATAGAATGAGAGTAAAAGAGAGGAGTCAGGGTTATCCCAAGTTTTTTACCTGAGCAACTGGAAGGGTAGACTTGCGTTAACTATGATGGGAAATATTAAGAGAAAGCAAATTCAAGGGAGAGTATCGGGGCTCTATTTTGGGTATGTTTGAGCTGCCAGCCATTTAATGGCAGGTCAATTACACTGCACAAACTCAACCCTGGAAGGAGGAGTGATTTGTCCTTATTGGAACTGCCATCTATGCCAGATTTGGGTTTGCATTCCACACCTGCAGCACATCTGCAGGCATTATCGTCTGAGTTCTAACAGAGTGCTTCACTTAGAGGCGTCAGATCCCAAATAACATTGTCTTGCATCAAAGGGCCTGTTTTATGGCAAAGGAAGTATGACAGTGGGCACATGACCGTGGGATACAGTGGGTCCCCCTATGCATCTCATTATGTGGAAGCAGTAAGAATGTCGAAATGACTTAGCAGAGGTTCCAAAAAGGCCTGAGTACAGGGATGATGTTCTTCAGGATGGAATCTATGCATGGAGCTACTGGCTATACAGTAGCCAGTGTCTCTGATAGCTCAGTGTCATGAGTCCAGGAGCTAAGAGTTGGCTCTTTCACCAACACTCAGAGTGACTCACCCATCCTGCAACTCTAAATTCCAAGGGATTCAAAATTCTGGTTCTCAGTAGAAGATTGCCTTGACCTGGGCACAGTAAAGTGTCCATGGAAGCTAAAGCAAGTCTGCACCCTGCTCAGTCAGGTGTCTTCAAGATGGGATACTAGCAGGCAAGGAAAGGAGTTCCTACACGAGCAGGGGTAATCAATTCTGATTATCATGAAGAGCTACTTACTGTTGTTGCTTCAATGTGACAAGAGGGAGCATATCTGGAACTCAGGGAATTCATGGGGGACATCTCATACGTGCTCCAGAACTGATGAGTATGTGACAGAGTGGACACAATGTGGACAAGAGTAGATCTGAGATCTGCAGGTCATTGACCAGCAGACATGGGTGGCACCCATGTCACACCCCACCGCCCACCCCTGATTTCAGCTGCAGCTGTGGTGGACAGTTCTTGTATTTGCTGCAGTGTCTGGCCTCCAGTGCCTCTGCATCCCTGATTCTCTACCCCAGAACTTTCTCTGAATCTGCACTAGCACATTCATCTGAGGACATGTAGTTGGGAAGATCAAGGGATTTAGTGTCTTCAGGAGCAACCCAAGGGCAATAAGTGGTGGAACCTGATGGAGAATGTCCAGCGTCCTATCTTTTGGTGGGCTGATTTTCTGCATGGGTCCTCGGGGGTCATTTTCTACATGGGTCTTCAGGGGTTTTCCAGGGGAACTGAGGCTCAGGTGTCCAGAGCAGCAACTGGCCCAGTAACACACCCTATATTGGCTTTTATTCCTTTCATTCCTCACATTTTCCCTCCTCAACTTCTGCTTCTCAGGATCACCACCCAGATCCAGCTTAGGCAGGAGCTCCCTGGGCCAATGGTGTGTGACACGCTGGCTGTGCTGCCCAGCTGACCCCAGGGGAGGCGCCTGTGCTATGTGGATCTGCACTAATGGAGGAGCCCTGGAGTCTCTGAGTCTGCAGGACAGGTCAGGGCGGTTCCCCAGGGGCAAGCCTAGGGCTTCTGTTGACAACAGGGCCCAAGGATCTGACCCTCTCTAAATTCCAGTCTCTTCCTTATCTCTAAGAAGCTCCTTTTTCACAAATAGTCATTTCAAATTATAGCTTGTTTTAGATATGCAGTTGGGTAGTAATCTGTATTGATTAGAGAGAATTTAAGACTTCTTCCTGACCAGAATTGAAATTGTACCCCCAACATCCCTAGTCCTACCCAGGACAGGCTGTTATTCATAATGTTTATCTTTAAATCACTTTAGACTTGAATTTGATGTAAATAAGGCACTGCATATTCATGCATTAGCTTATTGCTGTTATGAAGTTCCTGTTTCATTTGCATGATTTCCACTAAGAATGGACATCTCAAAGACAGGAAGTAAGTTTGTGTAAGTCTCTTTGATATGCAGTTAGGTGCTTAATACTATACATATATATATATATATATATTTCTGCTACTGGTGAAATTGTTTCTTTACTTGAGGATGGGCACTCCTTCTTCTCTCCATTCAGTTAGGACTATGGATAAATACATCATGCATGGAAAAGAAATGTTTTAAAATTATACGCATCCTTTCTTATCTAAATCAGTTCAGAACTATCATTTTGATAAATGTCCTAAAGTCTTAACAGACCTAATTTCACAGAGGTCAAAACGTGGCGGGAAGAGGAATGAGATGGAGGACATTTGGTAATGGCTTGCCAGGCTCGAGTGGGAAAGTAGAGTGCGTCATATACAACGGTGACATACAGGCGCCCACCTCGCCATCCTTCATCCCAGCTCAGATATCATAAAAAGTGCCAGCTTTTATCAGCCCTCTAATGGATTGTTAGTAGTCCAGGCAAGAAAGTCTCGCTTGTTCTTCCTTTCAAAGAGTGCATGTCTTTTCTTTCTACCTAATTGTGCTCCATAGTAAGAAGGAAACTGGTTTATAGAGCAGTGTGTCCCCAGATCAAAATGAAATTAATAAAGATTCAGAGGATTTTCCCCGGGGCCTTCCAACAGCCTCTCCAGCTAAAGCTACTCCTTCTGATAACTGACAGGGACCACAGGACTTGATCAGAGTCCTCTGTTCTGGTGCAGCCTTTCATCTCGTGTCTTGGCGATGTCCTGCCGGGTTGCTGGACGTCAGAGGGGAGAGCAGCACCAGGCTCCATATCCAAACAATCCTTTTGTCCACTTAGGAACACAGATTATCTGAATTAAGGGTTTCACACAGCTATTAGAAATCTATTTTCCTTATCATGAAACTCCCCAATTAGGGTAATTAAAAGCCAACTATTAAAAGTACTGTCTCAAATTCTTTCCCCCCCAATTTGATGGCACGTGTTTATTATTTAGCAGCCATATGTATAAAACAAATATTAGATTCATTTGTCAATCAGTAGAAGGATGTGCTTTTGGGCTTTTCTTAGCTTTGGTTGCTACTCACATTTAAAAACAACAAAAATTAAGGCAATGAAAAAAGACCCCTTTTTTTTTTAGTATAAACATCAGAGCAAACTGATGACTTGAGTTTCTCTGACTGAGCAACTGAGGAAAATCTTATGTGAAATGAGGGGCTCTTACTGATTATGTCCCATTTGCCCTGGATAGAAGGTCGCACCCTGGAAGTGACGAGAGAGAATGCTCCAGCGTCGCCCGTGTTCCTCCTCCAGCAGGTGAGGTCCCCGCCTCTCTGAGATGGCAGATTCAATTAGAAAATTTGCCTTCACTCTTGTTCGTTGTCAAGATTTGCCCAGTGCAAATATCATCTCTCCCTAAACCACACTCGGATTATCTTCATTCTCCCTTTTCCAGACACTTAAGCAATTGTTCTCCCTAGTATCCTTTTCACACTTAATCAATTGCTATTTTGTATTATTTAACAGTTCGTGCATTTGTGTCTCATTTCTTTGTTCCAGCTTGTAAGCTTTTGAGAAATCACATCTTATCTACTTATCCCAGGCCTGGGAAAATAGCAAAAACTCAATAGTAGATGTTTGAATGGATAAAGGAATAAGGAAAGGATGAATACATGAGACCAAGAAATGGGATGGCATCATTGTGAGGTGATTTGGCCAGTTCAAGAACATTTCTTCTCAGTCAGGTCACCTTGAAAATGACTCAGAGGACTTTGTGCTTTGAGGCCATTGGCCGTTAGGAAGATGCCACCAGGAGATGGTGAATTGCCCTGTTACGGTATTAAAGAGACCTGCATTCAGTGGGCACAGTGGTTCACTCCTATAATACCACTGACTTGGAAGGCTGAGGTGGGAGGATCATTTCAGGCCAGGAGTTTGAGACCAGTCTGAGCAACATAGTGAGATTTCATCTCTATAAAAAAAAATTAGCCAGATGTGGTGGTACATGCCTATAGTCTCAGCTACTCAGGAGGCTGAGGCAGGAGGATCACTTGAGTCTAGAATTTTGGGGCTGCAGTGAGCTATGATCATGCCATTGCACTCCTGCTGGGGCAACAGAACAAAACTTTGTCTCCAAAAGGAAAAAAAGAAAGAAAAACTTACCTTGAATAACGTTGAATAACAGCACTTTGCTATGTTACCCCTATTTCAATAGGGTCTTGCCTAGCCTTGGCCTTTCACATTCATTGTCTCAGAGATCCATATACTACAACCCACAGGCCAAATCTGGCTACAGTCTGTTTTTGTATGGCATGTGAGCTAAGAACAACTTTTATATTTTTAAATTGTTTTTTAAAAAGTCCAACACATGATATTTTGTGATACAGAAATTTCAAACTTCCGTGTCTGTAAATAAAGTTTTATTGGAACACAGCCATTGTTATCTGTTTACATATTGTCTATGGCAGTTTTCATACTATAACGCAGAGTTGGGTAATCGCAACAGAGGCCATATGGCCCAAAAGGCCAGAAATATTTACTATCTGGCCCTTCAGAAGTTTGACAACTCCGGCTGTATTTTGTTACTTTTTCTTTTTTTTCTTTGAGACAGAGTCTTCCTCTGTTGCCTGGGCTAGAGTGCAGTGACATCATCATAGCTCACTGTAACCTCAAACTCCTGGACTCATGTGATTTTCCCATCTCAATATCCTGTGTAGCTGGGACTGCAGGTGTGCCACCATGCCTGGGTAAGTCTTCTATTTTTTTATATAGATGGGATCTTGCTATGTTGCTCAGGCTGGTCTCGAACTCCTGGCCTCAAGTGATCCTCCTGCCTCAGCCTTCCAGAGTGCTAGGATTACAGACGTGACACACTGCACTTGGCTCTGTTACCATTTTTTCATGTGGATAATCCTAACTACCCACCTCTGGTTTGCCGGCACCTAGTGTTAGTTACCTCCAAGCCTGAGCTCAGCTCCTAACACTCTGTGAAGCTTTTGTTCACGTTGTAAGTCCTTTTCTTAATTCCAATAAACCCGTCCACAAACAGATGGACTGTAACACAGGACTTGAGGTAATCAGCCCTTACGATGGCCCCAGTGTACTAGGGTTGGCATTTGAGACCAGAAGAATTTGATGAAAGTGATTGTCATTCTCTGAGATTGCATTATAAAAGACACTGTTACTTTTATTTTGGTCTTTTTCGTGGGGTCATGCTCAGGTCACTCTGCTTGGGATACCACCTTGTGAGCAACCCTACCCAGAGGCCTGTGGGGAGAGGAAGCCCCCTGCCACTGCCACATGGGGGAGGTTGAAAGGGGATCCCCCAGCCCGAGTCACGAATGCAGAGACCACGGCCCTGGCCATCAGCTTGGCTGGAACCTCAGGAGAAACCCTGAACCGGAAGGTCCAGTTGAGTTACTCCCAGACCCTGACTCCCAAAAGTATATGAGCAAATAAACATTTGCTCTTTTAGGCAGCTAATTTTGCGGTAATGTGTTATGCAGCAGTGGATGACCAATACGGAACTCAAAAAGTCTAGTATTGTCCACCATAGCACTATCTTTTTTCCCCACTTTGATACCTAGTCTGTTTCTGCTCTTTTTTGAAGTGTGATTTTTTATTCTTCTTCTTTAAGGCCTGGCCTCATCTGTGGGACTTGATGTTAGAAAATGTTTTCTTGACTTTGAACTTTTGCTTCTCTCTCCAGTTGGAATCCAGCCTCTCCTTTGGCTGCCACCTCCCCCGGCTGGGGCTTCACACTGCAGCGCGGACTCCTCGGTTCTCTCCAGCCCCAGAATGGGGATCAAGTCTAGGCTGTCAATTTCAAATGTCAACTAGTCATTGATACCAAGGTGCCTCAATTAATATTTTAAGTAGAAAAACAAGGCAAAAAATTCCCCAGGGGAAAACACTTGCTATGTCTTTTTTGAATATTCTCTCTCATATCATTGTCAGATTTTAACTTCTCATTTGAGGAAAATAAGGAATATAAAAGAATTTAGAACCATAGAGGAAATTTAGAAATAGTATAATCTGACTGTCTGATTTATACATGATGAAAATGAGGCCCCTGAGGTTATGAGACGTTCCCAAGGTCACTCAGGCAGTTAGTGGGTCCCTTAATGCCATGAGAGATCATTTACGTGGAACAGGTCTATAAAGGGTAATTGAAGTCAGGCTTTTGGGGGAGCTGAGGTGGGGTTTCTCTGAGGATGGCTGTCAGGCTTTTCTGTATGAGTGAGTCCTAGTTCAGTTACCAGAGGCTGAACACCGAATGCAATGAACCAGTTTTCATGTTTTTCATGTAACTTGTAGGTATGACCAACTCAGGGTCAAATAGCAGCTATTCGAGCTGAGTATCTAGTCTCCGTGGAAAGATGTAAGACTCTTTTCTCTTTTTCTACTGATGCTGAGCTGCATGTGTGAGTGTGTGGATCTGCATTTCTTGTAGCACTACACAAACAGAGAAAATAAGGCCTAATCAAGTCTTGGGGGAAAAAAATTCCAAATAGTCTAACAGAAGGATCAGGAATTGCACTGAAAATGTACACAGTAATAGGTTTGGATGTGAAATAGCAGCAGACAGAGGTGAGAGGATGCTTTAGTGTTTTATTTGACATACTTCTGTATTTTAAATCTTTTAAAATAAGAATGTATTTGAGCATTTCTTATACAATTTTGCTGGATTTTTATGAATTTTTACCAGAAAAGTAATCCTACTGGTCATAAGCATTTTAGAAATTAAGTTTGAAAGTAGAATTTGGGAATGGGTGTGGCATCCAGGTAACTCAAATAATTGTTCCTGCCAGACAGACAAGGACAGGTGGATGATTGCTGTCAGACAGGGAAAAGCCAAACAGCCTGGAAATCAAGCACATACCTTGATAGAAGTGAAGGTCAAAGGCAATAGATTCAAACACAACTGATCCCATGAGAAGAAACGGGGTTGAGTTATGGCTTAAGAGATTTGAATTAACTGTAATGGAGGGCTTCTTTATGGTAGAGCTGTTAAGAGCAGGAAAGAAATTTAGTAACAGATTATTCAGGCAAACTGGGACTCTTTTCCCTTGCATATTTTACAAATGAAATTTAAAAGCACTTGTTTCTGACTAATTAGGAATCGTTCAGCTTGCAGGTTGAATTCGTCAACATCTTCTCTATTTGGTTATAGAGAAGAAAACTAATAGCAACTTTGATAGCCACACTCAACATGCAATTATTTTAAAATAAAATAAATTTGGAGCGACAGATCCATGTGTTCTAACTGCCTAAATCTTGGAAAATGAACTCAAATTTAATTGGATTATCCCTTATGAATGTCTCTCCTTTGTGACTTATGCTTCAAGCTCAAATCTCCACATCTTTTACATGTTTTAAAACTTAACTATATTTAAAAATTTTTTATAATAATGGACACATTTTTTTTGAGAGGGGGGAGCTTGTTATATTGCCCAGGCTAGATTCAAACTTGTGGCTCAAGTGATCTATCCTCCTGCCTCGGCCTCCCAAGTAGATGGGACTAAAGTGCATGCCACTGTGCCCAAGGACACATATTTTTGTGTGATTAAAAAAAGATACAAAATGACAAAAGAAAAAAGGGAGCAGATATCCTACAAATCTTCACACAGTGAAATCTCATTATTTTGGACTAGTTCAGAGAAAAAGCGAAATATTTCATTTAAAATGATTTTAATATCTTAAGGTAAACATTATGCATAACATGAACTGGGATAAACATGGTTGTTTTTAATGAGAAAATAAGAGATATCTGACTTCAAAAGTATGTGAGGCAAGCTTGTTATTATAAATATATTAAGCATTTTATCTTCATTAAGCTATTAATTCATACTAACAGTAAAAGAAGAACAACTTGTTTAAGAAAATCAACCCCTGTCTACACTTAGTCACATTTTTCAAATAGTGGAATCTGTACTACTGTGGTTTTATTGATACTTACTTGTCTTCTTTCTCCCTATGAAGTGACAATGTTAATTTCTGATTGCTGAATTAAAAGAAGCCCAGACAAAGGAAGAAATCAGAGCAAATACTGTGCATAACTTATGCAACAAGAGCAACAAACCAAAATGCCAGCAATTAAACTCTGAGACTAGTTTCACACTTGATAAATTATTTGGCATAGGTGATTTGCTTTAAAATTCATCCCTCAAGGAGTATATTTGTCACTTCCCAAAAGCTTATATCCCGGTCAAGAAAAGCTACTCGGTAGAGGAAACTTAAGTTAATCCAAATAGCATACTGAAATCCTGCTTTATAAAAGAATATTAGAAATTATTTAAAATAATGACTGTATTCATTTGAGACATTTTCCAATCCCTTTTTTGTACTGTGATTTTTAGACATGGTATTAACTTTTCTGTTTAATTTGCTTTCGTTTATTTTAAATTATTAGCTCAGTAGCCATAGTAATATTTAAGGATTAAACAGTTATATAAATGGTAGGATTACAAGTGTTTAAAATTTTCTTTTTAACTTTCATACTTTTATATGTTTTCTGACTTTCTAAAAAAGTGATGAGCATCTGTTACTTTTCTAATAAGAAAGAAACTCTGTGTTAGGGGTTAAAAAAAGAATATTGATCCAGAAACTTAGGCTTTTTCAGAACAGGGAAGTCACTGGCAGCGCCACACTGAAATCCTATGTTGAGAGGGATTTGGAGGAGGGTTCTGTCGAGCCATCTCCCCCAAAACATGATGTAACCAAACAGGCTGGAAAGGCTCTGGACAGGAGTGAGCCCCTACCCTTTTTAGGGTATGACTTGGAAAGCCATCGATCACTCCTCCGTTTCTCAGAGACTCCATGGGCTGGGAAAACGAAAAAGCTGGTCAAGTATTGCCACCGTTGTCTCCTCCTCCTCCTCTTCCTCTTTCTCCTCTTGCTCTTCTTCTTCATGAGGAAATGAGTATAATTTTTAAAAATCCCATTAGAAAAGTAATATAAGCAGAAAAACATATAAGTATATATCCATCCATCCATCCATCCATTCATCCATCTCTATTGGTTGCCTCCAGGGAGGGCAACTGATTGGTGGCTGGCAAGGGAGGGACAATTACTTTCCACCCTGTACCCTTTTGTACCTTTTGACCTTTCTGCTATGTACATGCAATACCTATTCAGATAAAATAATTACATGAGAAAAATTAAAGCATGAGAGAAAAATTTTGTTTCAGAATAACAACATAAGAAAATCAGCTAAGATAAAAGTATAAGTACATACATAAGGGCGCTACCCCAAGATGTTTAATTATCTCCAGGTAAAGAAATTGAGATGAGTTTTCTTTTCCTTTCTGCATAATTGAAACCTGTAATTTTTTCCAAAATATACTGATTTTGTTTGTATTATTAAATCAAAAATAAAATGGAGAACGTAAACACAAGAGTACCATAGTAAGCATTCCCATCACACAGGTAGATTTATTTCATCCCTCCAGGTAGGTACTATGAGTAGCATCTCCACTATACAAACAGGAAAAGGCAGAAACTAAGTATCTGTCCTGGTCACGGAGTGAGGGTGGGAGACCCAGGCAGTGGGCACGAGCGCCTGTGCTCTCACCCACTCTTATATCCCACTTCTCACCAATATACTTCAGCAATTGATATTTCAAAATTATATAAGAAGAAGAAAAAAAACCAGATAAGATGATTTTACATAAATGATTGTATTAAGGCTTATAAAATAGACCGGATAAATCTTTTTTGAAACAGGAGGAAAAACCCAAAATGTCCTTCTTCACTAAAAGAGAGGAAAAGTTTTTCTTTTACTGATGGTATTGATTTTGTAACATGATCACTATAAACAATTCAAATGATGTGGAAAAAGTACGAAGGTAAAATTTAAAACACTACCTTCAATCCTAACATGAATCACATGATACAGCCTTAAGAAATTTTTCTTAAGTATTTTTTAAAAAATTGTTTCTCAACTTTCCCAATGCCTTTTATCTTTGTTATTGGTGGTTTTATTTTGTTTTTAATTGGCCCATAATTATTGTACATATTTATGGGGCACAGGATGATGGTTGGATACATGTAAACATTGCATAATGATAAATCAGGGTAATTAGTGTATCTATCCCTCACCTCAAACACTTGTCATTTCTTTGTGGTGAGGACATTCAAAATCTTCTCTTTTAGCTGTTTTGAAATATATTAATACAACATATTATTGTTAATTATAGTCACCCTACTGTGAAAAAGAATGGAAGAACTTACTCCTCTTATGTAACTGTAACTTTTTGCCCATTTGCTAACCCCTCCCCTTCTCCATTTCTGTACCCTCCCCAGCCTTTGGTAACCATCTCATACTCTACTTCTATGAGATCAGCTTTTCTAGATTCTACATGTGAGTGAAGTAATTTGACATTTGTTTTTCTGTGCTTGGCTTATTTCACTTAACATAATGTCCTTCAGGTTCACACACGTTGTTGCAAATGACAGAATTTCATTCTTTTTTATGGCTGAATATTATTCCATTGTGTATGCATACCACATTTTTTATCCACTTATCCATTAATGGATACTTAGGTTGATTCCATGTCTTGGCTATAGTGAACAGTGCTGCAATAAACATGGGAGTGCAGACATCTCCTCAAAATACTAATTTCATCTCCTTTGGATATATAGCCAGTAGCAGGATTGTTGGATCATGTGGTAGTTCCATTTTTTATTTTTTGAGGAAATTCTATCCTGTTGGTGTCCATAGTGGCTGTACTAATTTACATTCCCACCGCAGTGTATAAAGCTTTTCCCTTTTCTCCAGATCTTTGCCAGAATTTGTTATTTTTTGTCTTTTTGATAATAGCCATTCTAACTAGGGTGAGATGATACCTCATTGTGGTTTTGATTTGCATTTCTCCAGTGTTTAGTGATGTTGAGAATTTTTTCATATGCCTGTTGGCCATTTGTATGTCTTCTTTTGATAAATGTCTATTCAGACTTTTTGCCCATTTCTAAATCAGATTATATGTATTTTTTGCTATTGAGTTGTTTGAGCTCATTATATGTTCTAGATATTAACCTTTTGTCAGATGCACAGTTTGAAAATATTTTCTCCCGTTCTGTAAGTTGTCTCTTCACTTTGTTTCCTTTGCTGTGCAGAAGCTTTTTAGTTTGATATAATCCCATTTGTCTATTTTTGCTTTTGTTGCCTATGCTTTTGAGATCTTATCCAAAAAATTCTTGCCCAAACCAATGTCATGAAGCATTTCCTTTATGTTTTCTTCTAGTAGTTTTATAGTTTCAGATCTTAGATTTAAGTCCTTAGTCCATGTTGAGTTCATTTTTATATTGGTGAGAGACAGGAGTCTAGTTTCATTCTTCTTCATATGGATATCCAGTTTTCCCAGCACCATTTATTGAAAAGATTGTCTTTTCACCAATGTGTGTTTTCAGCACCTTAGTCAAAAATCAGTTGGCTGTAAATGTATGAATTTATTTCTGGGTTCTCTATTCTGTTCCCAAGGGAACAGTTTGTGTGTCTATTTTTATACCAATACCCTGATGTTTTGATTACTATAACTCTGTAGTATATTTTGAAGTCAGGTAGTGTGATGCCTCCAGCTTTGTTCTTATTGCTTAATATTGCTTTGGCTATTAAGGGTCTTTTATAGTTCCTTATGAATTTTAGGATTATTTTTGTGTATTTCTATAAAGAATGACATTGGAATTTTGATAGGGATTGCACCGAACCTGTAGATGGCTTTGGATAGTATAAACATTTTATTAATAATAATATTAATTCTTCCAATCCATGAACAAGGGCTATCTTTCCATTTATTTGTTTCCACTTCAGTTTCTTTCATTAATGTTTTATGATTTAAATTGTAGAGTTCTTTCAATTCCTTGGTTAAATTTATCTTTAGGGTTTTTTTTTTTTTTTGGTAGCTGCTATAAATGGAATTACTTTCTGTATTTCTTTTTTCAGATAATTTGCTGTTAGCATATAGAAGTGCTACTGATTTTTGTATGTTGATTTTGCATCCTACAACTTTACTGAATTTGTTTATTAGTTCTAATGGTTTTCTTGGTGGAATCTGTAGGGTTTTCTACATACAAGATCATCTTGTCTGCAACCAGGGACAATTTGACTTCCTCCTTTCCAGTTTGCATGCCCTTTATTTCCACCGCGAGTTATCTTTTAATTTTCTTTTGTTATGTTTCTCCCAGGTGGTAGAAACTTTGTTAACTAAGTCATTCAATATGAACATTAGTCAGGATAGACTAGGTTATGCTGCAGTAGCCAAGGAACCCCCAGATCTCAGTAATTTAATACAGCACAGGTTTCTTTGTCATTTGTGTCACTTATCCAGTGCAGATTGGTGGGGCGATTGCACCTCATTGTCCCTCAGAAGGACATGTCAGCAGATGCTGCAGCATCTCACATAAGCACCCTGTGGTCACTGCAGGGGGGATGTGAGAGGGTGGAGAGCTGATTCCAGGTTTGCAACTCCTCAGATCAGATGTAACTCTCATGACTCCCACTCACAGCCTTTTGACCAGAGAAACTTTTGCATGGCTCCACTGAACTATAATGGGGCTGCAGAATGGGAGAGCACATTTTGTTATTACGTTAAGCAAAATTTTTATACCATGACTAGCACAAGAGATATTTACACAAATTGGTGGATGTTATCTAGGATGGACCAGAAAATAGATAAATTTTAAGCTGCATGACTTTCATACAGCTGAGAGATGCCATATAATTTATTTGTATATTGGGAATAAGTATCTTCTTACTGTGATTTCATTTAAGTTGAAAGCTGAATTCATTGCAAAAACATAGCAAGCTTATTTTTATGCCTTAGTGTTAAGAATCAACTTGTGTTGATTCTTGTGTACACAAAGCCACCATTTTTAAAACTTATTTGCAAAGTCTTAGAAGATTTTCATATATCCTAAGATGACTATAGAAATCATCTCCTTATTTAATGTATAGCTGATGCCTAGTTTGAAAGAAATGTTACTTTCTTAGCATCTCTTACTGGCAGTTGAATGGGAATTGTAACACTTGTCACTCAATCTCTGCAGAAGGATTTTTAGGTCAGAAGTGCACTTCTCAGTCCCCGTGCTGAAGCGATAAGACCTACATGATCAGTTAATGAAATGTTTTTGGGAATCATGACTAGGGTATTTTACTCCAATGTAACTGAAATAGCACAGCCTATTCTGGCTTAAAAAGATAAAGCTGTGTGCAAACTTATTATGCAATAAAGAATAGCTTCATGTTCGTTACATTGTAACCACGCTTGGTAGACTTTGCATTTGGATAAGTCAGTCGGAGTAATGGCTGGGTTAACATTAAGATGTAGATTTCTGGGACATAAGGCAGGCTTTTGGGAGGCACTGCTGAAGTCCTATAGCTGTTGTCTGCTCTGTATCAAACAATATTCCTACTGCCTTTTAAAGCCAGATTTTCTAATTGCAGCTTTCAAAATAATTTTTCTCAACATGTAAGACTTTAAAATGAATCTCTGATTTGCCTGTGTGGCAAATACCTGTAGTATCCAGCACTCCATTTCTTCCTCCCTCCCTCCTTCCTCTTCTTCCTCCTCTTCTCCTTATCTCTCTTTTTCTCTTTTGCTTTAGGCATAGAGGGTTGACTTAAGCATTCATTAAGCATTAATATTCATGGACGTTATTATCAATAGTTCATATAAAGCTTTTATTTGTTTGTGAGTTTGTTTTTATAGTAGTCTCTTATCAGCATATTTCACTACCCTTCCTACCTCACTATTACAAGCCAATGTTTAAATTTGATATGCATCTTTGTATTTGCATGGCTTCTTACAAAATGGATATTTTTGTAGGCATCTTTAATTTTTTTTAAATAGCATTTTAAGGCTCATTCTAGCTCCTACCATGTTTCTTGGGTCTATAGAGGTTGATATGGGAGCTTCCATGGATTCCAGTTGTTGCATGGTATACCACAGTGTCCATCTGACATGGGTCACTTTCCCAGCAATGGAAACCAGGTCACATAGGGTTTAGCCCTGGCATACTCCTCTCTGGAATGGCTGTCCAGGGTCACTGCACTGTGAACTGTCCCTCTGCAGTCTCTTGAATGCCGAGATGCTGTGGGAGCCATCGCATGAGCATGATTTGGTCTCGCCTCCTGGCCTCAGTTGGTTTGACCAGGAGTCACCATAGGCATCATGGTGGGCCAATGCGTTTAATCCCAGGGTGGAAGGGCTCAGTAAAGGAGGGGTGACTGCAGGAAGAGGGGACTTTGGTGCAAGTCAGGGCTCCGAGAAAAAAACCCAGCATTCTGGAGAGAAGACTCTTATAGGAAATTAGGCAGAGGGGGGAGAGAAGGATAAAAGGGGGAAAAAAGAAAATTGGGGGAAAGCTGAAATATGATGGATGGGAGGCTGCCAAGGACTCAGTGGATTCCTAGCTTAGGGGGTGTAGACAGGCCAGACCCACTTAGAAACCCCCTGTGCCTTAGCAGTCGGTGCCAGAGTCGTGTGGTGAGCAATGATCCAGTTTCAGCAAAACATCATCATCTCTCCCATTAAATTAATGATGTTAATTTGAATGTTATTGCTTTTGTAGTTCTGCTTGTAATTAATTTGTAAATTTGTTTTGGTTTTATAACTGTAAATGAGCCATGATCATAAGGAGTTTATATCTAATTTTATGTTTCTTTATATATATATTTGAGTAGAAATGTGATAAAACATTTCAAATCAACCCTGAGAGGGTCCCTTTGTTTCTTAAAAGTTTCTTAAAAGTATTTTCCAACTCAGGTTGGAGAAGTATTGCTCAAGTCTGATCTCATGGTGTTGGCTTTTGGGCCCGGCTTTGGGCACACATACACATCTGTTTGATATCATCTTATTTGGTCCGGTTCGGAAAGATTTGAAAAGCAGGCAGCCGGTCAATGTTCTTAGAAGCAGCAAAGCCAGCTCTGGCTGATATAAGTAGAGAAGTAACTGATTGCCAAGGTTTTGGGTGGCTGATAGGAGCTCTGGGAAGGCCACAGAACCTCGAGTGAGGCAGGAAAAGGTAGTCTGAGCAGCGGAAAACAACATGGCAAACCACTCCCTGAACCAGCCAGTGGAGGACGTCGCTGCTCCTGGCACCTGGACGGCGCTGCCTGCTCTGTGTCTGGCCCTGGATGTAGACAGAGACCCTGCGGTGGTGCCAGGGCTACCCTGGAAACCCAGAGCTCCCCATCTCTGCCACCACTTGCCTGGGTATGTTTCCTGAGTTCCCGTCCTCTGGGAGGTCACCTACCCACACCCGAGCTGCAAGGAAGGCTGAAACCCCGAGCATCTGGCACTTTCAGAAGCTGTTTTTGGAGGTGAGCTCTGCTTCCCATCAGGGCTTATTATGTAAGCATCTCTCCAAACACAGGAGGAGATTCAGATGCTGGGAGGGGGAAGAATTTATACTCTCCATGCCTGTTATGTCTTTATCCAAGCAATTGTTAAACATGTAGAATAGGACCAGAATGAGGACAGCTAGAGCTGGCAAGCAACCTTCCCCTGCGACTCTGCCCATCTGCGTGACTAGCAGACAGGTCCACGGGGTGGCGCGAGGCGAAGTTTGTCCCTGTTCTCTGCGTCATCCGCAAATCATATATTCTCCCCAAATCCACATTCCTGAAGGGAGGAGGAGGGAGGAGAATCATGTTAATTCTGGTTTTGTTTGTGTTCTTTCATCTGGCTAGATGCATTTCCAGAACCATGGAAATCAATGGATTTTTTTCATTACTGCAATAAAATTTGTCTTTGTACCTGATTCCCCAAGGAGTCGAACATAAACAGAGCTTCCACAATTCACACTTCACCCCACTCAGACACAATGCCTTTGTTAAGACTCTCTTTGATCATTTCACTTTTGATCTGCCTGTTTGCTTGGAAAGAGCCATCGGAGGCTGCAGAGGGCCCGTGTGCAGCAAACCCTCAAAGGCCTCGCAGCACCCACACCAGTCGTGATGTTAATTTTATGTATCAACTTGACCAGGCCAAGGGCTGCCCGGAGAACTGGTGAAACGTTTCTGGGTGTGTCTGTGAGGGTGTTTCCAGAAGAGATTAGCGTTTGAATTGGTAGGCTGAGCAAAGAAGATTGTCCTCAACAATGCCAGTGCCCGCAGGCCCCATGCAATCTGTTGAGGACTGAGTAGAACAAAAAAGCGGAGGAAAGGGGGATTCATTCTCTCCTTTCATTCTCTCCCCATCTCAGAAGATGGAGCTGGGACATCCCATCCCCCGGTTGGATTGGGATTTACATGCTCCCACCCCCACCAGATTCTCAGGCCTTCGGATGTGGTAAGGACAGGGGCGGGAGGCAGGGGCCGGTGAGGGTGAGAGATTATATCAGCAATCCCAGGTGGCCAGTAGCTGTCCAGCTAGAGCCAAGTTATTTTCCCCTGTGAACCAGAGCAAGAGAAAGGGAGCAGTCGCTTGCGGCATACTGTCTTCCTTCACCTTCTGGAGCGAATGCTCATGTAAGAGATGTAAAGGGAAACCCACAAATGTTAATCAAATAAATGCATCTAAATAAGCGTTTTTTTAAAAAAAAAAAGCAAACACTGTTAGATCAATGAAACTTACCTACAATTGCAAATCCAGGCAGCCCCTTACCTTCACATGCAATGAGTTATAAATGCTTCTGAGTTATAGATGCCAAAGTCTAAATGCAGTGGGGGAGAATCCCAAGAGAGCTAAATAATATCATAAAAATGCTTGAATTATAGCTCCCTAGGGGCTGCTTACCCAGCAGTTCTGTGGGCCGTCAAGAGGCTTCGTATTTTTGGAGGCAGCTTCCTGCACCCAGGGTTTGGACAAGCCCAGCTGGGCGTCCCCTTCTCAAGAAGGCCGTGCCGCCCTCTCACCACGCCCCTGGGGCTGACACACAGGGCTGGGCACCCACAGCCGCAAGCCTGCGAGCTGGGATGCGCCAGGTCCCAAACACTGGAGTAAGGGCAAGGGTTAACCCTCTCTCCTTCTGCCTCAGCCACTTCCACCCAATCTGGAGAGGAGAGCGGGGTCCACACAGGTTCATTCTGTGGACATTTAAGGCGTCTGCTAAGATGAGGTGGACCAAAATATGGAGAGAGATGCCCAGCCAACTGTCAGGATTGAATTCCTTTTGAACGTTAAAATGTCGGCCCAAATATCGTTTCTTAATTATTTTTGTGTAGAAACTGTATTAGGATTAGGCCTTCAAATGTGAGATAGAGGCTTCACTGGAGAATTCCTGGCCTTTTAAGCTAGACACAAAGGCAGCTCAGTGTTTGTTTGTTGCACTCATCATCAAATACTAAGGTACTTTGGTAAGAAAGCCTTTTATCCGTCCTACTTAAATAGAATTGGAAGCAAAGAGATAGGAGAGCCGAGCCTATTCAGGGTCACAACTATCTGGTGTCAGAACACTTGGATAATTAGAACGATTAGTATTAAATACACTAAGGCAAATTAATCTTGTGCAGGTGAAAACACGTTTATTCTCTCTGCAGAGGGGAGCAGAATGGAAAAGGTTGACATAACATAATAAGAAGGAGCCAGGCCAGAATTCCTTCCTCCTGGTCACTAGGATGGCCCTTCTGTCCTGGTCTTTGTGTGTGTCCTAATGACATGGTTCATTCCCATTCATCCTAAGCAGTGGAGACACAGCTCGGAAGGGCTCTTCCAGTGCAGGGTTGATGAGATCTGCATCCCTATCCCTGTTTTTTTCTCAACTCTACCACCGACTTGCAATTAAGACGTTTACCCTTTCTACAGGCTTTGCAGAGCATGGTTGAGCACTCCGCCTTGGATTGGAGAACTGTCTATCACGAGTGGCTGTGCACCCTGGAAAGGTTGGCCCTCACTTTTCCTCTCCTGTATAATGAAAATAGAAACAGTAGCCACCCCACAGTGTGTTAAATCATCAATTAGAGAATCTACCTAGAACACTAGTATGGCGCATACTAAATTCTCAATTATTATTTAAATAACCTTCCCTTATTGTACACGTTATTTGGCAAAATGGTTAAGAAGACATAGTTGTATTAATGATCATGCATTTGTGTTACGAATATGAAAGGAGGAGAGTCTCAGATGTTTAAGAAGAAGAATGATCGGTGCTGTTTTATGTGCCTCAACACAGGGATGAGGGACCTATTGTTGATAGCAAAGCACATCGGATGGTTTCTATCGGAGCACGTGTTTGGAGAGACTCCACAGCCGCATCTGTGTAGGAGACTCGTTTTGGGTTCTGCTACTTCTGCTAAGCAACAGGTCGGTACTTCCCAGGTAGCTCTCATATACTCTATCTGGGTCACGCTAGTCTGGATCTTCAAATTTTGATTCTGAAACATTTATTTTTCTTTCTTTATTAAGTCTGATACCATAATAATTCTGAGTGGGAAGTTGTCTTATTTATAGTTTTGTAGGAAATTTTTTTATTTGAAAATACCCTTTAACAAAACAAACTATACATTTTGACAGCGCTAAAACAAATAAAAAAAGGATGGAAGTGTTTTAAGGGGTGAGATGTTTTACTTTCGCTAATATATTCCTCTGTAAAGAGACAGCTTTCAATTATCATGCTTAGTGTGGGAATGGTGAGAACTCTGTTAATGTGACAGTTTTAGAAACTTTCAATATTTTTTTAACAACAATAACAACAACCAAAACCCTCTGCTTAAAAACAAAGTGATAGGTTTTCATTTTTCAGCCTTTAGAACATCTGAGTTTATAACTTCAGGCACGGAAATTTCTTTTAGTCTTTCTTCTTTATATTCTGGAAATACAAGTCTACCAAATTTCCCAATCTCGGGCCAAGTCTGCTTAAAAGTACATACCTTTGTAAGGATATCGTCCCAACAGATGGCTTTTCTTAGTAGGGAGTTTAGATTATGCATTTTTATAATGTATTTGAAGGTTTGGGGGGTCTGAAAATTTTGTTTCCTTCAATTAATAAAATCATTTATTCCAATTGCAATTTACTCCTAAAAGTATTTGATGGCTTCCAAAAAGCTTTCATTAGAGGTGCAATCAAGAAAGAGAAATGAATACTGTAAGATTCCGCCCACCTGTTGACTGAGCCTCCTCATGGTGAAAACGAAGAAAATGAGATTAGCTACATAGTTGCTTATGAGGAGCACATTTTGTCCTCGTCTCAGGTCCTGAGAAAAGTTTTTTCCCAGTGGGTCTCTTAAAAAGAAAACTATATAATACAACTTTAAAAGTTCAAAAGATCCCTTAAAAGGAGTGCAATACTGAATTGTATATGAACGACCTCATATAGTAGAGGACATAATGCAAAACCACAATTCAATAAAAGCAATTACACAAAAGGCCAAAGCAGAGATAAGTAACCTAGGACCCTGGGCCGTGTGAGGCCTGCGCTCCTGCTTCGTGGACCAAAGCCTGATTCCAGGAAGCCCTCACAGGTAAGGAAAAGGAGCCCTAAGAGGGGAGATGACTTGCTCCACTCCATCGCAGGTTGGTGACAGCCAGAACGAGATAGGGCCTCTGTCCAGACTGTCCCAGTAGATTCGGCCCAGCAATCGTCAGCTGCAGGATGTATGATACCTTCTAGGGCAGCGCTGCCCACGGGAACTTTCTGCAGGGATGGAAATCTTCTCTGTGCTGTCCAATGTGGTAGCCACTAGCCACATGTGACTAGTTTTAAATTTTATTTACATTGAATGAATTTAAATTCAAAAAGTCACATATGGCTAGTGGCTGCTTTATCAGACATCACAGCTCTTGAGCACCATGAGGTGGACACCAAACTCAGCATATCCCTGCTCTGCCTCTGGGCCCCCTGTGCTGGCAGAGGGCTTCCATTGGCCAGGTCCGGCAGACGGAAGAAGAGCCAAACACTGCGTTTGTCCGAATGGCAGTTGGAGGGTGAGAAATGCTGGGTGTGTGGGCGAGATGCTCTAACTGGCCCAAAGCCTGCAGCAGTCGGGCAGTCATTGAGAGCAGTCAGAGGTCTACACTCACCTTGATGGCCACACCTGGGAACAGGTAATGTGGAGATCATGCCGGAGTGTACAGTGATGGCTCTGGTGACAAGATCGGGCTCAACAGTCTGTTGATTTCCTTTCACTCTTCTCGGGCATGAGGTGTGGAGGGCCCCCAACCGGGGAGCCATGGTGCCAAGGAATAATAATGCCATGAACTCATTTCAGGGATACTGCTTAGAATGCAATTTATAAGTTTAAAATTAGAAAAAAAGTATTTTAAAAAAAAATTCAATAGTAAGAGGTAATAAGAAGCAAACCTCATTTCACGATACAGGTCCAGTTAAGGAAAGTAAATATAAACCAGATTCCACAGTGTCTTACTCAACAACAAAATGTGTTTAAAGGGCAAAATATGACAAGTTGTTCCAGCATGTTCCAGTAATTTCTGAAATTTTAACCCCCAAAAGGGTATTCCTTTGTGATACATTTATAATAAGATAATATTTTAGAATAGTAGCAAATATTGCACTCATGATTTGAAAATGTATAATTTTAAAATAAAAAAGAATGATGTTTGTAACATTTTATTATTTTTTTCAAAACTATATTTTTCTTGTGCAGAAAAAATTATTTGATCAGCAATGGGCCAGTGTAATGCAGTTCAAGTAAAAAGCTTCTATACACTGGCTTAAACCAAGAATTTCCCTAAATACGACTGTGATTTTTCATAATGATCATAAATATTAAGGCAAATAAGAAACCATTACTCTCTCTTTTGTGCTAATATATTGCACTAGCTATAGAAAGTGATGTCAGCTTCAAGTCTAATTGCTTCTATTTCATTTCTGCTCTTTTTCTACCCACTTTGTTTTGTTATCTGAGCTTCCAACCATTTCTTAAAAGATGCAATATTTCTTTATCAAGTAGCAGCAGAAAATGATGTAAATAAATAATTCCTTACAAATTAAAGGAAGCTAGTCATAAGAGTAGGGTGAAACAAATTATTGCTCTCTTCTAACAGCAAGCTTATGGGGTAAGTAAAAAGATGCATTAAACATCCCTTGAATGTTAAGTGGATACTTTACCCATAGACACTCGGCACCCCTGTGCGCACCACATGAATGTGGCATCTTCAGCGTTCAAAAGTTAAAAGCAAAATGCTCATACTTTAGCCCATGAGGATGAGGAAGAGTCTAGGTAAGTGAAAGTTATATGATCAATCCTTGGGTTCTGGTGGAAGCTGATGTAGACGTTGACAGGACCATTTTCACCTCCCCTCTGACAAATGGAAGCCAGGATCAAAAAGGAAAGGGTGAAACAGATGACAGAGGAGAGTCAACAGGAGCAAATGTCCAGAAACTGCAGTATCGCCTGGCGTCCCGCCCTGCTGCTCGCATTGCTCTCCCAAAGGCTTCACGGCAGTGCCGTGACTATTGTCATTATTGTTCGTAACAGCAAACATTCACTGAGACTCTATAATGGACCAGATGATGCTTTACTTATGTTCCGTCACTTATTTGTTCAAAACAATTTAGGGAGTTAGATACATTTTACAGCTGACCAAACTAAGCCTCACAGTGTCTAAAAAGCTTGTTCAACAAGCAGAGGGATAAGATTCAAACTCAGGTCTTTCTGATTCCAAATCCTCCTTTTGGTGACCACACTCTCACGTGGAAATAGATTTTCATGGTAGTGGATTCCTAAAAGTGTCCAAACAATTCGGATCTGTTTACATTTCCTGCCACTCTATCCTGTCTGGGTGAGAATTGCACAGGTTTGTCATAGACAAACAATCCCTGTTACAATCCCTTACTTTTGTTGCTTATTTGTTCTCAGGTTTCAAAGTGCATCAACTTTATCCATGATACTCACAATATTAAAGACTATATTTAAGAAGTTTTTAATTCATATTTTCTTTTCTATATGGAGAGTGCCAATCCTTTCTGTTTTAATTCTGGGTGGATATCTCTTCTCTGACATTTTCTTGAGTAATTGGAACATTGGGGAAATAGAGATTTGGAAAATATTTTTATACAAAGATTTCAGCTTTGTGAGGTGGCCGGTAGGGACTGTTTACACAATAGCTGGGTAGGTGCCCAGTTAATTTTTATAATCAGTGTAGTACAAGACTTGTTGCCGGACAGACCTGGATTTGAACCCTGGTCCCGCCACTGTGGGAAGTTGCTTAACTCTCCTCTGCTCTGGATTTCTGGTGTGAAAATCGGACTCAGTATCTATCTCATAAATGAAGGTGTGAGGTTTTCATTAGATAGGAGGTGAGAAGCCTTGGTCCAGAGCACTCAATAAATGACAGCCCTGTCATTCACAGCTGAAATTATGTCATGACCACTCTAGGCGACCAGAAACAGCACAGAGAAAACAACGTGGTCTCCCTGACTCCACGCAATTCCCAGTAGACTAGTTCAGAAAGTGATAGTTGGGCAGTTCCAATTCCCTTAGGTTCTTGCACGGCTGAGAAAGTCAGTTGCCTTTATACAGGAAGGACACCTTGGCCTCTTACACAGTTCCATGTCCTGCTCTCTGCTTCAGCATGCCCAGGCACTGTCGCACTGTGTTCTGGCTCTGGCAGTCTAGGAAAAGTCATGCTAGCGTGGGTCACTCCTGCCTTCATGAGGTATGCATCTTCTTCTGCCTAGATGTCCACGGGAGTCTTCCTTTGGGTCGGAGGTTGTGTAAATTTAACAAAATGTGTCTTGGTGTTGACCATTCTGTATCACTTTTTCCCAGGACACGGATTTGTTGAATAAATTCATTCATTCAGCAAATACATATTAAGTAGCTACCATGTGTCAGTCAGGGACTATTTGGGGTACTGTGCTTATATCAGTGAACAAAACAGACAAAAGCTTTGCCCTTATGGAGATTTTATTCTAATATGGGAGATGGTCAGGAAGCACAGTATAAAGAGGAAATTACTTGGTATTTTGGGAGAAGTAGGGACCTGCGGGATAGAGGTGGGCTGCAGTTTTAATTGGGGTGGTTCAGGGAGGACTTTCTTGAAAGGTGACATTTGAGCCGAGAGTTGAAGGAGATGAGAGCGAAAACCACAGGGAGGGTGTTGGGGGCCAGAGCGGGGAACAGCCAGAGCTGAGGGCAGGGAGGAGGGCGAGGGGAGGCCAGAGGGTGCAGAGGGCTCAGTACAGCAGGACCCTGCACCCACCGTGGGGCTTCGGCTTCCTCTGAGTAACCTGGGAGCCACTGCGAGGTTCTGAGTGGGGGAGAGCCCTGCTCTGATTTGTGCTGTCAAAGGAACATTCTAACAGCTGTGTTAAGAATACACTAGGGTAGGGAAGATACAGGTCTTCATTTTTGTCAGAAATACTTTTTCTTTATAAATCTATTATATTTTTTATTTCTTTTGTTCAGTTTACTCGGGTATTTTCTTTAGAAATAAGAATGGCACACATCTTGGGTCTCTTGGTCAGTATCTCACCTCTGTCATTCTTGCAGACTTTCCTATCATTCTGGTAAGATTTCCCCAAATGTGTTCTCCACGTGCTTATTCATTCAACAGATAATGATTTGGGCTTTTTTGTGTGCTAATGGCTGCTCTGCAATGGATGGTACAGCAGGGAGCAGGAAGATGAGGGCCTTGTTTGGAAGACGCTTCCATGCCAGCAGAGGAGACAGGCACACGTGGTGACGCCCACGGCAACAGTGCTGCGAAGAATATAAGTGGGGTGATGTTCTAGAAACTGATGGGGGGGAGCTTTAGATGCTTGGGTCAAAGGAGGAGTCTCTGAGTGATCTCTGAGCTGAGACCCAAGTGACAGGAAGACACTGGCCATGTGCCTACTCAGCGCAGCCCAGTCTGGGCAGCAGGAAGCGCTGAGCCCCCAGAGCTGGAAATGAGCTTGGCGTGACAGAGGAATGAAGAGAAGGTGGGCGCGGGGCGAGCGAAGGAAGCGGTGTCAGCACAAGGTCAGAGCAGGCAAGGAAGGAAATTGGATTTTATTTTCAGGGCAAAGGGAATCGTTAGTGGGCTTTGAGCAGGACATGGATGCTGTCTGATTTACATTGCCGACAGGTCACGCTAGGGCAGGATTTCATAAACAAGACATAAAAAGCAAAACACAAAGGAGATTTATAAATCTTTACTTTTTTACTGTTAAAATAAAAAATTCTATTACCGAAAAACAAATTTAAAAAGTGAAGGGACAAACAACCATAAAACCAACCAATGATTAGTATCCAGAATATATTTTTAAAAATCCCTGCAAATCAAGAGGAAGGAAATAATTCAATAGAAAAATGGTTTGAAGATATCAACAGGAAAATGGAATTCAGTAAGCATGAAAAAGATGTTCAATAGCAGTGGCGTTCAGGGACATGCAGATTTTAAAAGCCACGAGACACGATTTCACATCTATCGGATTGGTAAAAATAACAGACTTACAGTATAAAGTGTTGGAAAGAATGTGGAGGAATAGGAACTCGCCACTGCTGTGGATGGGAGCGTGGTGATCAGTATCGTGGAGGATGGTTTGCGATATCGAGAAAACCTGCAGCCCAGAAATTCCACCACAGAATATATGTCTTAGATAAATTCTTATGGACATATGCAAGGAAACGCCTCAGATATGTTCATAGTAGGTAGTAGCATTGTTTGCAATAACAAAAAGAAACAAAATATCACCAGGGAATGGATACATCATTTTATATATTTGGAATATGATACATCTGTTAAAAATGGATGAATAAGAGTCAGGGGTATCAAATTAGATCAAACTCTAATTTGGCTTATCATTCCCATTCATTTCTCTATATTTTTATCCTTGTGCTTGATTTTTAAACAACATATACAATGTTTGTATGCTTTAAACTATATTTATGGATATTATACTAAGTGTATGTGAATACCTGGAGACAGGTGAGGGATAGAGTAGAAGATGCCCGTGAACAATTGCTGGGGATTCTGTTATTGGCTGGGATGGAGCTAACACAGAAACCTGAAAAGGAGCCAAGTGACCTCGGAACCCAAGTGACGGGATGAGATCGAGATGAAGGGAGGGGTGAATCCTGCTGAAGTCAGGTAAAATGTGGACAGAGAAGCATCAGTATGAAAGTTATTGAATATTTTGACAAAAGATATTTCAGTGTTTTGGTTGGGGCAAAAAAAAAAAATACAGACTGGATTGAACTCAAGAGTAAATGGGAGGAAAAAATGGAGATAGACTAACAAATCTATGGAAAATAAACAAAATACAAGTACAACTGAGCTGCCCCTGCCCCCACCTTTTCTTTTTCTGAGACAAAGTCTCACTCTGTTGCCCAGGCTAAAGTACAGTGGCATCACTGCAACCTAAACTCCAGGGCTCAAGCGATCCTCCTGCCTCAGCCTCCCAAGTAGCTGGTACCATAGGCACATGCCACTAGGCCAAGCTAATTTTTACATTTTTTTGTACAGACAGGGTCTCACTATGTTGCCCAGGCTGGTCTTGAACTCCTGGCCTTAAGTACTCCTTCCATCTCAGCCTCCCAAGGTGCTGGGATTATAGGTGTGAATCACTGCACCTAACTAGTATTAACAATTTTAAATTGGAAATCAAACTAAGTAATAAAACCTTTAAATTTTTATAACATTTTGGGGCACAAATTGGTATCTGACAGTGGGAACCCATAAGATGTGAATGGGAACCAGATTCCAGAATGTAGAAACCATGAAATTATAAACTGTAAGAACTTCACTTTGAGAGGCACCTTAAGTGACATCTTGTCACTAGATAATATCAGAATCAGGCAAGAGTCCATTCAAATGTCAAGTATCTGTTAAGCATGCAGCATTTCCCAAACATCTTTCAATCATGAAAATCGATTCACTTAGGACACACATACCATGTTAGGAAGCTACTGTTCTTTAGAGTGTGGGATGCTAGCTTAGAGTTCTGCATGAGCAGAAACCAAGCACGGTATTTCAGGCAGCCACTTTCTAAGTTCCTAGTACAGATACTGCCTCACATTGACGACACAGTATAAGAAAGCCTTTGTCAAGAACTCACGAGGTTCAGAGTTAGCTCAGGTGAGATGTTGGTCCTTTTCTGACCTGTTATCTTGGTTTTTTGCTAGGTTGCTGACTAAATAATACCTTGTACTCTTCTTTCCAGTAATCAGATTCCTTTATCTTATATATATTACTCTCAACCCCCACTTGAGGTACTGGGGTACCCTCAGTATTCCAGGCCGACCCTGCCCTGCCTGTCTACGCAGACCTCCTGTCCGCCATCCCAGATAGCACCTGCCCGCCTGCTTAGCTTCCTCCTTTTGCCTTCAGTGTATCCTGGCTACCCTCTGCCCCATACTGCAATTATATCCACCCAGCAGATATTTGTTGAATTCCTGTTGAAAGTTGTGAAGACTGAAATTAACCAGAAACGCTCACAGAAGAGGTAGATTCTGAGCTGACGAATGATGAGGATGGGGGAGTGTAGGAGCAACGAGGGGGCATTCCAGGCAAAAGAAGTACCGTTAGCAACAGGGCCCCAGCTTGGAATGGACAAGGCATATGATAAGTTATTTAAAGCCAAATGAGATGGCCGAGGACAGGTACCAAAGGGGCAGCCCCAGTTCCAGGTGCTACCAAAAAAACTTCAGTGTAACAGGCTAGCATGCATCCAACACAGGGCAATCAGTGCAAATGGTGCCCAGGTGAGGGGAGTGTGGATTTAGGCTGATACAGATGACACAGCAAGGGGTCCCACGAGGCAGGAGAAGAACAGCAACAGTGGAATGCAGGATGGCAACACTGAAGAAAGCAAGGCAGGAAAGCCAGGGGCACCAGGCAGGTCTGCGGTGAGGGAGCACTTCCAGCCCCTGAGCTGGGGCTCGCGAAAGAGTTAGAGGCACAGGACCTGCAAATGGAGGCGGGGGAGTAAAACGGAAGCCCAGGAATTGGAGGGGTTGAGGCAGCGCATCTTACCAGGAGCCTTATGTATATCTAAGTATAAGAGTGGGGGCACAGAAAGCCCCGGGACTTCGGAAGGACGGGCCTCGGTGTTAGCCCCGGAGCAGCTGTAGTGCCAGTGTAGTGTCAGTGTGCAGCCCCTAAGATTGACTTATTTATCCTTTCAGATTTGGTCTGGTCCAGGGAGCATGAGGCTGGCCTCCCCTGCAGCTGGCCTGGGGATGTCGTGGCTGCAATGAGTCAAGGGGCATGATGGGGCACGACTGCGCTCTGGGGGCTCCCAGCCCTGCACGCAGCCCTGGGTCCTGCCTGTGCAGTTCAGAGAAGCAGTAGAAGGAATGACCGTGAGTAAGAAGAGCGAATATGTTGGTAAATATGACTAACGTGGCTAAATATTAATAGAACGTTTTAGAAGCCAAATTATTTTTTGAAACAGTGTGCAATGTTTATATCCACTGCCACAATCTTATGTCTGCTTTCCAATTATTGTGCTTTGGTTAAAGTAGACCCAAGTGTGAACCATATGTTGTACTTCTCAAAATATACAAGAGGAGAAATTCCATAGGATTTGTTGACCACTGCACAAATGTAGTGGAATTCTGGCAAGTTCTTTGTTGGTGCCGGCCTGCCATGCTGCCTTGCACAGAGAGTTCAAGATTTTAATTGACCTTAGAGTAAACTAAGTTGAAAGCTTACTGAAAAAAAGCTAACTAAAGAAATACTGTCTACAGATTAGACAGACTGCAGTCTTCTTGGAGATCCTGACAGCTTCTTTTACCAGCAACCTCACAGAGACTAGAAGAGGTGCCACACCAGACAGGGCGGTGTTTGCTGGGGACTCTTAGAATAGGGCTTTGGGCACATATGAGCCCCTTTGCTTCTCTGTACCGTTCAGTGCCTTTGAATAATGATAGTAATTACAGTCTGTAGTAGTAAGTCTAGACAGCAACTTTCCCCGAATGATGGGAACTGTGGAAGCCCTTTGACCCGTGTCCTCACACTGCCCCTGGAAATAGGAGGGAACATTGGTGGCAGCTCAGAGGCGTTCGTGTCCCCCGTGGATGAGGCAGGCAGGTGCGTGTGGGGTCTGGATGTTGTGAACTGGTGACACCAGGTGCTGCGTTAGCCCACACACTGGTCTGCATCTACAAAGAGGCTGTATTCTATTAATTACGGATGACACCAATTGTAGAATGCACCATTATTTTGTGTTCAACTAATTTAAACAGTTGCTACGAATCCCAGTTGTAAAACATCGTCAACCCTAAGGCATACCCTGATTTCAGAGATGTGAGCATGTGAAAATAGGAAGCAGTGGAAATGTATCTGACAAGCGATGAAAAATACTGTTTCTGCTTTTCTGTGGAGCCTCCTGGGAGAAAATGGACTGGAACCTTTATTTTTAAAGACAAAAATAAAAATTTCAGGAAAGTCACATTTTGGTAAAAGTCCGAGAATGAACTCTCAGAAGGACGCAAGAGTCTGGGGATGCGCCCTAAGAAGGCCTGAGGGTCACACGGGGTCTGCTGCTGCCCCGATAAACATGTGCGGACCCAAAGGGCTATCGCTGGGGCTGGGACACACATCGGTCCTAACGCGTGTGGGAGCGGCCATGGGCCTCCCTCCACCGTCCTGTGCGAAGGCTGGCAGGCGGGAGCACACCGCGCCTGGGCAGGTGGGCGCCCAGTGAGATGGCAGCAGGCGTGGCGGGGTGCCTGGGGCTGGGAACAGGGAGGGAAGGATGCGATCTTCATGCTGGGCTTAGAGCCAGCACTCTCTGGGCAGAGGTATGAGGCCGCATGTTTGAGAACCTCGGAAGTGTTTAGGTGAGTGACTCCCAACCCGAAGAAAAACCGAGATTCTTGCTGCAAGGCAGATGCAGACTTTGTGGTTTGAGGCAACATGTAAATCCAACCTCGTTCCTGCTCGTATGAGATGAGGATGAGCACAAACCAGTCCCCTTCTGATAAAGGAGGAGCTGCAGCGATGAGCTTTCTGGGGTCCCAGTGGACCCAGGGGCACAGGCGAGGACAGCAGTGAAGGAGTTCACCCGGAAGCGATGGACGACACGAGGTTTAGGATTGCTGGGGGGGGTCTTTGTCCCTTTGTGCCGCTGCTCGAACAGCATACCTGAGACTAGGTAATTCATAAAGAACAGAGATTTATTTCTTACCGTCTGGGAGAGGAGTCTGGGAAGTCCAGGGTCAAGGGACCCAATTTGGTGAGAGCTGTGCCATCTGATGGCGGAAGGTGGACGGGTGGGGAAGAGGAGGAGGGTGGAGAGGAAGGGTCCAAACTCATCCTTTTGTCAGGATCCCACTCCCATAAGAACCACATCAATCCATTGCTGAGGACAGAGCCCTCATGACCTGATCACCTCTTAAAGGTCCCCCCTCCCAACACCGTCACATCGGGGATTAAGTTCCCAGCACGTGAGCTTTGGGGGACACAGTCAAACCACAGCAGGGAACGACTGAAAAGCCCCTCCGGTTCTGTCCCAAAGCCACCGGCAGAGGGAGAGGCGTCTCACGCAGTGGCAGTATCATCAAGCTCAGGGGTCTGCCTGCCCTCAGCGGCTTGCCACAGCGTCCAGGTCCTGATGCGCTTCGTTCTGTGAAATTCGATTCATTTGCGCTCCTGCTCGTACAGGGAGCGCAGAGGTCTGAGGACACGGAGAGAAAGCAGTTATGCTGGGGACAGTGCCGACTAGGGGTTAGCTGTGGGGTCTCTGGGACAGAGCTCAGGGGGTGCAGCGGGGAGCACCATGTCTGAGGGACATCTCGGGGGAGTTCCAGAAGGAGGTAATGGAGAAAATGGGGAGAGACAATATATGAAAAATTAATGACTGAGACTTTCTCAGAACTGATAAAGCTGAATAGGAATTAGGATGTATAATTACCAAACTAATAGAGAGACAAAAATAAAATGAGAGGGAGGGAGAATACTCTCAAACAACACAAAAGAAGACCAGAAAGAGGAAAAAAAGCAACAATTTTTTTAGAATTAGCAATCAGAAAATCGAGACAAACAGAATGCACAAAATAAAATGGTAGCAACGCATCCAAATACAGAAGTATTCACAATAAATTGTACATATACTAAATTTCTTCTAGAAAAAAAAAAGCCTAGCTATGTGTTGTTTATAAATCCCAATCTACAAGACAAGGCTTCGGAAAGTGAAAACAGCCCAGGGTGGTCAAGGTTACGCCAGGTGTGCCCGTTTGTAGGGAGTAGACCTGGTCATACTGAAACCGTGTTTCCCAGAAGGCTCTTTAGTGAGCCTGGACTTGGGGCCATGGCTTTGCATTTTTAGGTGCCCTATTTTTTTTTCCTGTAGTTCTGTGCTAATTTTAAACATTAACTTAAATCTGTAGGTGAGCAGGATGAGATCTCAGTTGCTTGGTTTCTAAATTTCTGCCTCCTGCTAGGGACTTGGGCAAGCAGGCATCATGCTGCCCAAGGGAGACAGGGAAGGATTTGTAGCTGTTTCCAAGGTCATGTGTGGAGTGAAAGGCAAATGGTTAGAACACAGGCTTTCTTTGTGCTTTCTGCCCGGGAGGGCGATGCTCGATGTTCAGGCGCTCCTTCACCCCTCGGGTCATGTGATCTTCTCCCCTGAAGTCTGTCTGTCTGTCTGTCTGCCTGCCCGTCTGGTCCCAGGCACTCAACTCCATCTTTCCTCTGCAGCCACTGCCCTCGCTTTCCTCCGAGATGCGCTTGCCCTGTCTCCTCTCTCTCAGGGGGCAAGATGGGAACTGGTAAAGGGGTACACTCCAAACATCATAATTTTCTTAAGGAAACAACATTTCCCCAACTAGGAAGCAACAACTCAATACATTTTGGTTGAGAATCTACTCTGTACAAAACCCCATGCTAGATGCCAATGATTCAAAAATAAATCAGGCACTCTAATCTCTGAGCCCAGTGGATGGGACAAACAAGTAAACACATGACTTCAGGATCATTTGTTTATCACAGCAGTGGAGGAGTCAAGGTGTCCCAGCAGGGGCAAGGAAGGTTTATGGAAGAAATACTGCCTGAGAAGGGCTCCGAAGGGTGAATCGGAGCTAGGCTGAGACAGAGGTCATCTCACACAGGGAAGTTAGCAGAACAGAACACAGAGGAATAAACCAACCTGAGTCGTCTGGGAAACTGCATGCCTACTGGTGTTATGTAGCGTGAAATGCAAAGGAGATGGCTGAGAACTGGTTTTGCAGCCCTTGAACCTTGCCTTCTTGAGGGTGTGAAAGGTTTGGAGTAGAAATAACCAAGAGCCGGCCTTGAGAGAGGTTGTCATTCAAGTGTGTTGCTGGTGCGATTCCTCCTGCGTTCCCTTGGAGAGGAAACAGGTGCCTACTCCTCACTTTAAACCCAGAGGAACAAGCTACAGTGCAACTCTCTAGACAACTTAGTGTGTATCCCTGGAACTTGGGCGCACAATTGGTTGGGGTCTGACTTAGACCTGAAAGCCCCAAAGGGTGAGAGGCTGTGGCTGGCAGAGCCGGATGGTCACTACCCTGGGCATGTCCTCGTGCGGCTGCAAGTCCAGAGTTTGTCAGGGCTGGAAGTGCATGAGGGTCTCCCTTGAATTACATGTGGGGAGGCTGGGAGTGAGGGAAAGAACAAGAGAGAAAGGGGGAGCAGGCGCCCTCGCCTGGGGTTGTCTGTCTCGGAGCATGTCCACAGGGCTTCCTGGAGAGGTGATGCCAGCCCAGCAGAGATGCTGAAGATGCCCAAAGGGCCAGCCCTGGTTACATGCGGGTGAGAGGCGAGTGCATTCTTCCAGCACTGATGCTGGAGGGGAGGTGCTCCGAAGAACACGGGAGAATGCCCCGGGAAAGAGCGTGGGCTGCTACGCCTGCCCAGCCCACACGGCAGCCGCGCTGGCTCGTCCCGGTGAGAGGTCAGACCTCTCCTGCCCCTTCACTGCTTCCTCCTCTCTCCTCTGCTTCCTAGTCCTGGGCGGGGAACTGTGGGCAGCAGCTGAGGGGGAGATGGAAGTGCAGGGTGGGGAAGGAGAAAAAGCCCACCAAGGCCCCCTCGCTGCAGGGGACCACCTGCGGCAAGCCCAGGGTGGGCACAGGAAGAAGTTCCAACAGAAATGCAGGTCCATGATGTTGGAATCACCGGCACACACTGCTCTGTGCGTATGACCACACGCGGCTGAAGGACCGGTTAGCTGCCCCTTAAGAATGAGCAGAGAAGTCATGAAACTTACTCTGTTGGATCCAATAGGCAACAAGAAAACTAGAAGGAGCATTTTGATTATGTCCATTTGAGGGTTATATTTGCATACATCACACTCCTGAAATCGCCTTAATCTTAGCTCAGGGCACAGGATCCAGGGAGTTGGATTCTGCTATTGGTTCCTCCACGTATTCACCATGTGACCTTTGGTAAGTTCTTGATTTCTCTCTACCCCATTTTATACATAAATTAAGATAAAATGAATTTTTCTTTGTAAAATGTTTAGATCTGCCCTGTCCCATAGGGTGGCCATTTGCCATATGTGGCTACTGAGCACTGGGAATGTGACTTGTCTGCATTGAGATGTTCTGTAAGCCTGTGATACAAACCAGAGTTCAAAGACTTATGCTGAAGTGAAAATATTTTAGATAAATTGGGTTAAATAAAATATATTATTAAAAATAATTTCACCTGTTACTTTTATTTAATGCGCCTGTTAGAAAATAGCAAATACATATGTGGCTTGCATTTTATTTCTATGGGACAGCAATAGCTAGACAGAGCTCAACTCTTAAAACACTCAATATATGTTAACTCTGATTATGCTTTAAGAAACTTCAAGAAGGCAAGGAATACAAATGTTTAGTGCTGTGTCCTGAGTAGCTAAGAATGTCTGACACCTAGTAAAATGTAGTAAATATTCAAAAAATTGGTTGACAGATCAAATGCAGACGGATATGTATGTCGCTTGCTTCTAGCCAGTGTTTGTGCTACCTGTTGTCAGGGGCTGATGTCAGCTCTTAAATACCCTCAATCTCATGCTCAGCTGGTGGAATCCGTGTGGTCCAGCTCGTGTGTTCCTTCCTCCAGGAACCTACTGTGCTCTTGGTCTCCTCCCATTATCTCTCCCATCAGAAACCATCACTCCCTCTTATAAATTCATACATATTTTGGAAAAATGTTTTTCACAAGGCTTAGCCCTGCTTACAGCTCACAGCTCCTCTGACATTTTGATGTAAATTCCTCTAGAGCTTTGTTGCACCTGTCTTTAGGATATTGCTTAGAGCAGAGCAGGTGCTCGATGTGGGTGTGTTGAATTGAATTACGGTAATGCTTCCTCGGCACCTGTCTTGTATCCATCTTTGCAGAACTTAGCATCAGGCTGGCCATTTAAGAGCCCAATAAATACTTGCTGAATAAATAGACCAGTGGGACTGACACGCAAAGGGGAGGAATGGGAATATCTCTCTCAACATCAAAGGCATTGTAATGGTGGCCTTGGAGACCTTTCTTCTCCTTGGTCAGAGACACTAGTCCTTCTAGTCAAGGCCAGAAAGAGTACAGAGCAGGTTTTGGCAGACTAGTGGGAAAGGTTGCATGTCCCTAGGTTGTAATCTTACCCCCAGAGGGCTGCTGACTCGAGTGACCTTCTCGGTGGCCTTGCCTATGCAGTCACTTTCCATTCTCATCAAGCAATAAGGCCTGGACAAGGCCCTGGCTCACTATTTAGTCAATGCCTCGCATTGGTCAAAACAAACAGAACCAAACCAAACCAAGAGAGATTTCAATGCAGAAAAGACAGTCCAACTCCACTCATAATAATTTAGAGCATCTTTTGGAAAAACATCCAACCCCAACCAACAAACTACCCCAGCCCCCCAAATAAAATCCCTGGACTCTCTTTCCAGTGGAGAGCAGCGGTACAAATGCCCAAGGAGAGAATGGGAAGGTACCAGAGCCCTCAGGAGCAAGGGCGGGTACAGCAGTTCAGAGCGCTGGCCTTGGGGTCAGAAAGACTGGGCTTCAGATCTGAGCTCTGCTACCTGCTGCCTGAGTTCTTGGCAAGTTTCTTAATCCCTCTGAAGCCCAATTTCCCTGTCTGTAGTGACAATAGATGACATATTCTGAGAGCTGCCTATGTGCCGGGCCCTGTGCTGAGTGAGATGGGTTTCATCAAAGCCTAGGGTGCAAGTACTATTAACACCCTCATTTTGCGGATGGAGAACTGAGGCATAGAGAAGGCGAATTGCTTTCCCTGGTCAGGTGCCTCTGCATCGTCCTATCCAGCACATCGGGCTCTTGTGAGATAGATAATAAAGTACCTGGCACCCAAAGCACTCAGCATACAGTGGCAATGACCCCCCACCTAAAGTTGTCCCCACTCCCACTGGTGGCCATTCCCTTCTCGAGATCGATGGTGACGTTTGCATGACTGTTAGCGCTGATAAACAGCAGAGCTTCCTCTTGATTATCCATAATGAATCAAAGGTGTCACTGATTTGCTGCATGCAGTTTAGATTCCCTTTAAACTGCTGAAAATTAAGCATCATGGAGCTGTTCGCAGCTGCATTCTCACTTGTATGGATAAGAAGTTATTAATTTCCTAATCCTGTCTGGTACCTCAAACACTGGGTGTAGCTGCATTGCCCATATAGAAAGCAACTGTGAAAGAGAAGCATTTCTTTCTTCCGATGTGAGAAGACACCCTATTTTGTCTTCTAAAATGATCATGCTGGCGAGAGTCTCTTTGGAGGGTATTGTGCAGTGAAGCCAGGTAGCAGCCAGACAGACAGGGGAGAATTAACTGTCAAAATACCATCCGAGTATTATTCATACTCTCTCTTTCCCTCTTTTGTCTCATACTATTCCAAATTTAGACCAGATCAGGAAAACTAAAAGGGAGATGAGTGGTATAAAGCAATCCGTAAAAAAAATCTTCTGTCCTGTCCATTACTGAACGTTTTGTAACTCTCGAAACCTTGCTGCAAACGGCACGCTGATCACATCTGAGCCCCTGCCTCCAGCTCCCTGCCGGGGTCTCAGCACTCAGCTAACTGAAGCTGCCATTCTCCGTGGTGAGGGGTCGTTTCCCAGCTCAGCCCAAAGCCAAGTCCCTAACTGGGCACACTGTAGAATGTCCTGGCCCAAGAGGGAACTCTGCTCAAGGGCATTACCACAGAACGCGAATCGCTGTGATTCCCCAAGTGGCAAAGATGCACTTCACTCAGTTGTCCAGAGAAAGCTAAATTGGATTAGCCACATGCCTTTCATCTGACAACACGTCTCACCAATTTTATCTAATTATTCAAATAATAATCATTTGTTGAATTTAAAAAATTTTAACAAATCCTAAAAAGACTCCATTTTCTAATACATGTATTACTAGTATTATATATAGGAAAAAAAGAAAATTTAGAATATGCTGCAATAATGTAGGTCATCACGGCCTCATAGTTTTAGAAAATATATGCTTTGTTTTGTATTCAAACTCTTTTTCCAAAATACAAGTCCCTGCTCTACCTGCTGGATACATGGACAGAAACTTCCTCAGTAGAGCAATACCTAGTCAGAGTACAAATGAAATATAAAGTCACAGGGTTTCAGATCAAAAGGATTTATGGGCCAGCCTGGTTGGATGGTAAAGATGACAAACCTTTAACAGTTGAAGATGCTAACAGAAGTTGAAAAGCCCCTCTTCCTTTGCCTGGGCACCGACCCCTGAGTATCACTTAGTTTTATCTCATCCTGCTTGCATAAAATGTGTTCTGTTTCCACGTGTGTGCATTTCCATACACACTGCAGATGAGCACCAGAGATTCCTCTGAGCACATAGATTCCTTCAAAGGAGACAGAGAAACAAGTCTTGCGCAGATTTGGGAGGGCACCCCCTTCTGACCACGCGAGATTAAGAACCCTTTTACAACTGAAATCCGTGCAGAGCATTTTTTTAAGAAAACAGCCGACATGATGGAGTTGGTGTTCACAAAGCCAAATATGAAGATGATCGTAAAGAAACAGACGGTCACATCAGATAGAGATGTGATCCTGCCCTCACTTTGTTCCTTTTGGTGTGGCTGCATGTTTTATAAGCCGGGGTGTGGGAAGGTGATGGGGGGGAGGGAATCCTAATAAAAGCCCCATCCGTGCTGTTTTAGAAACTCTGAATAATGGCATGTCTGAGACTTTTTTCTAACATTTTCTATAGTTGAATCCAGTTTGTATTATTATATCTTTCAACCCATTCTAAACACAACTCCAAACTGACTTTGCAAACATCTAACTTTCACTCCTGCAAAGTGTTCCAAAACTTGTCTTTATTTCTCTCTTTTCTAAAACACAGTGAATGTCTTTGTAGGAACTTTAGTATTTTGGGTCTGGGCTGAAGCAGAAAGAAACGGCATCATGCTGGCTAGAGTTCAGCATTTAACATTTTAGGAAAGTCTTTAGTTAGAGCGCGGCTGAAATAGACAGGAGTCTACATTCATGTGGCCATCAAAGGAACAGAGCGAGCCGGCAGGGGCGGCCCCAGAAGAAACACCAGCGCTCCGCAGGGAGATTGGCAGGGCCAGAGAGAAAGAAAAGCTTTCTTGGGGCTACCGTTTTAGAATTTTTCACCCATGTACAAAAGGACAAGAGAAGTTGATCTCTGACAAGGACATTGCTGCATCAAACCCAGCTTTCCAGAGACTGCTTAAAGTGGGTCTCTGCTGCTCCTTAAATGCCCTGATTTACATGCAGTGGTGGGAAGGGAGCCCTGGAGATGGCTCCAGCCCAGCGCCTGGCCTGCAGGGCTGGAACAGAGCAAGCAATAGATTTCTAAGCTCTTGGAAAGGAAAACCGTGCCTGGATGGTGTATGTCAATGAAACGCCAGGATGGCCTGGCACGCAGAGAGCCGTCAGCGAATGGAGGGAAGAGCACTGTAAAGCTGCCACCGGCTGCTGGGCTGCTGAGACCTGTTCACCTGTTGCCTGTCCACGAAAGGGCAGGTTTCTGATCTTTCTAGCTCTGAGAAGGCTAATGAGGAGCCATCTTCCCTGGAGCGGTGATACTGATGTCTGTCCCAGGCCTGGGGCCGTTGTACTTAGGAAGGGCGCAGAGGTTGCAGGCTGATTGTGCAGGGAACTTTGAGCTCCAGCACACAGGTGCGAGGGGAATGCGGTGACGCAGAGCAAACACAGCCCACGAGCAGAAGGATAAACGCAGAGGCCGCCAATGAAGGAGAAGGTGCCCCTTTTCCCAGTGGGGCAATTTCCAGCTGCAGAGAACGGTGGCTGCCTCAGCAACAGAGAAGAACATTTGTATTGATGTGCAGGAGAAAAGACTTGACAATTCTTGGCAAGTAACTAAACATTAAAGAAATAGTGGATTTAAATATCAATGATTTTAAAAGGTAAAATTAGCTGACCTCTTAGAAAAGAATTGAGATGAGATAGGAAGATGCCTACCTATTTAGAGAATTTGCTGAAGAAGATTTCAAAGGGTTTTTGTTGTGTTTTTGTTTCCAGTAATAACAGCTCTATCAGAAGCAATGTAAACTATGAATAGAAATAATAATATTTAGTAATCCAATCACAAGGAGAACTGTCGAGAGCTCATAGTCCTATTTTTTTGGTCCAATTTTAGATTTTTCCTATAAAAGAGAAATAACAACGATTGTGGTAAAAACTCTTTTTCTCCCCTTTTTAAAAGTACTTGTCCGTAATTAGAAGCAATTTTTGATTCCATACTAATGAAGCGATATGGATGCAGGGATATTTGGAATTCACAGCTAATTCATAAATATTATCTAGCCAAGAATTTCAGCCTCTCCTCCCATAGACCTCTGTATGGAGCCCTGTGAGTTAGCAGCCTGCTTTCACCCTGGGCGTTGTGGCTCTTTGTGCCCAGTGTTGGGTGAACTGACACACGGGGAAAGCCAGCAGTCAGCTGTTCTTGTTTAAGCCCGAGGCGCATTGAGCGACTTACTCTGGGTGTCAGGAGACGTCAGGAGGGCGTTAGTAGAAGAAACTGAGTCTCGTTCCAGCTGGTAGACATTCTGGGAGTGCGGAGCTGTGAGCCATCTGAAGAGGCTGGAAAATTCTAATTCAATTCTAGTAAGGACCTATTTCCAAAGGAGGTTGTCGTCAAAAGGGGAAATGGCGCAGTAGCCTTAAGAGTTCTGAGCTGAGGCTCAGTGTGGATGGTGGGTTAAACTGTATTTTCCATATTCTTGATTTTCTGCCATTGGGGGCCTTGATGGTGGAGAGACTGCCCCCGCCAGGGCTAGCTAATTCCCGGAGATGGCAAACAAGTCCCTGGTGAGCAAGCCGCTCATAAACCAACCAGGTCAGAGCCCACACTCTCAACCACCTCTTTTATCAAACTCTGACACACCAAACCAATCTTCCCTTGCCCTAAGTCACCCCAAGGCCAGGTACCAGACAGCTAGGGACCAGTCCTGTGGCACTGAGCCTGCAACATTATTTAAACTACCCAATTCCAAGCTGACTCAGCGTGTCTACCCCGCTTTGGCTAGTCCTTCTCTCCCAGGTCCTGATGAAGGCCTGGGCTGTGCTCTGCCCTCCTCCTCTCCTGCCTCTTGACTGACCTGGGCCCTCTCCCATGTGACCCTGCATCGCAGGGCCTAACATCCTCCTTCTTTAGGGATCTGTGCATATAAATGCCTTCCCTCATGGCAGGATTTCTGTGTCAGCTGTCCTATCACACCGACGTGAAGACAAAGCCCAGGGACGTATTTAGCACGGCAGGGTCATTGGCCGTGGGAAGCCGGATGGTGGTCCGTGAAGCCTGTTCCCGGCATAGCCCGTGGAGGGGTTAGCTGTGCACACCTTTCAGCTGCAGCTCCAGAGACAGGGGTGAGAGGACTAGGAATCTGCGTTTCTAAAGGCACCTCCATGGATTTCTGCTCAAGGTGGTCCGAGTATCAGAATTGACACTCCCAGGACTAGGAGAATCTAGTAGAACCAAGCCAAGAAGGGAGCCCCGACTTTAAAACTTACGATTTGATGCGGCAATCCCAATTCTAGAAATCTACCATGAAGAAACAACTACATATACACGCTTATACTTGGAAATCTTTTTATATTGTACATTGTTTATAGTAAAAAAAAAGAAATCATCCAAAAGAGACAGTGTTAGATTTAAGTATGTAATGACGGTCATACAACGTACTACCTAACAGTCATCTGGCATACTGTTAATGTCACGTGAAAATAATAATATATTGCTAGTTTTAAAAATCCGTTAATAAAACAGTATTATGATATAATCTTTTTTCATAAAATATACATAGACATGTATGTGGAGGTTAAAACCTGGCGTTATCTCTGGATCATGTCATTATAATTGTTACGTATATGTGTTTATTTTTCTGCATTTTCCAAATTCTGTACAGCAGACATGTATAACACATTACTTTTGTTATTTTTCAGTGCATAGACTGGTTTTTCCCTAGGCCAGAATGGAGAAACCCTAAGTACCCAAAAGATTCCTGTAGAAGGTATTTGGACAATCGGATACTCTTCCCCAAAGATCGAGAAGCTCCACACCTAGGGCTTTGTAAATAATGAGGGTTCAATAACCCCGAGCAGTTTGGCTTTAGGACAAAGCACGATAGAAGTTGCTTTCCAGGCTCCCCTTGCTATGGTGAGAGTTCCTAACACCCAGCGGGGCTGGGCCCACTGGCCCTAAGGTGAGGCCTGGTGGCTCCTGGTGACCGGAGGCTCACTTGGCAAGAGGGGTGTGACTAGATCTGAGCAGGGACTGAAGATGCTGTGGTTATGCTACAGTTGGTGTAGAGAATTCATAATTAGCAACAGCGGGGTCACAAAGCAAGAGGCCAGAAAGAAACATAAGGGAGAAGAAATAACCTATCAGGAAAGGGCAAAAATAATCCACTCATGAGATCATCAATTCTTTAATAACCAAGCGATGATAGTACTTACATTAAATACACTTTAAGAGGAATCCGTGCATCACGCAAAGACTAGGATAAATAAAATAATTTGTGAAAAAGATAAACATTAAGCATATACAATAGTTAACACAGCTACAAGGAAGGAAAATCAATACTGGTCAATTCATTTCAAGATCTCTCATTTATCAGGAAACTATTATTTCTTTCTCAGATTTAAGGACAAGGGTAACAGTGCCTGTCACTTTTCAATCCCTCAAGGATCCTCAGAGGAACAACAAAAAATAAATAAACCTGGGAAACTCAGATGAGTTTGAAATGAATGCTCTGAAAATACTCATTGCATGTAATTGAAGTCATGTGGTATTTTTATAATTACAAAGAATTATTATTATTATTAAAGAATTATAATTATTATTAAAACATGGGCACCCCAAATTTTAAGTCTGCTGTATTCACGAGGCAGCTGGTTTCTGACAAATAACCTGTGGCAATTTCATAATACAGGGTTCAGAAAGCTCATTAGGCTGCATGCGTGGTGCAGCTGAAGCTCTCAATGGTTTCCAAGGGTTTGTGAAAATGCAATTAGGTGAACCACAGGCATCTGCGAATGCGGTGCTTTCACTCCAGATGGGTGGAAGCTCAGGACGCCCCAGAGCTTTCACGGGGACGATTTCTTTCAGTGTCAGCGACTTGAACACACACCTAAGATGGCCTTTTTGCTCTTGCAGGAGAAATTGTTGCCAAATGGGTAGATTAAACAATGAATGTCTGCCAGGTTTGGCTACATCTTTGTGTGTGCCATCAATTGCTGATGGGAGAGGGGACATTTTTCTAGCTACAAATGAGTGCATGGTCTTGATCACTGGTGCATGGGCATTGTGTGATATGTCTGTGGAGTTGGCTATAGGCACCAAGCACAGAAGAGCATCTGATCCCTGCAGAGCCAGACCCCACCACCCCACCCCATGTGGTCAGAACTCCTCCCTGGACTCCATATGTATTGGCAGCAGTGCTGAGTTCTTCAGTGGATGTGAGATCTACAAGCTGGCGATGCAGACGATGATGGGAAATACGGAGAAGATGCCAATACACTCTCTGGACAGTATTTCTGGAGGGAAAACATCTTGTCTAGGGAACTACTGGAACGTGCTATGGTGGAAAATAAATAGGCTCTGGAATCCGACAGATCAAAGCTTGAGCCCTGGATTCACCATCTACCACCTCTGTAATCTTTGGCACGGTATTTAGCATCTTGGAGCCTCAGTTTTCCCTTCTGTAAAATTAGGGCAATAATGTTTTTATGAGGTTTAGAGGGGTAGAGGCCAAGGATGCTGCTCAACATCCTACTATGTCCAGGACAGCCCTCCCCAACAAAGAATTTTGATAGTGCCGAGAGGAGAAACCGTGCTGCAGATCAGGGATTTGCACCCCCAGTTTTATAGGCTCTGGCCTCTGAAATTCTGATGAATTGTTCCAAGGTGGGTTCCATAAGATTTTTTCTTTTATTTTAGTTTTAAGAGGCAGGGTCTCACTATGTTACCCAGGCTGGAGTGCAGTGGCCCAATCATAGTTCACTGTAACCTCGACTTCCTGGGCTCAAGCAATCTTCCTGCCTCAGCTTCCCAAGTAGCTGGGACTACAGGTGCATGCCACCATGTTGGGCTAATTTTTTTTTTTTTTTTAGTTTTTTTAGAGATGGGGTCTCACTGTATTGCTCAGTGTGGTCTCGAACTCCTGGTCTCAAGCTATCCTACTACCTCGGCCTCCCAAAGTGCTGAGATGATAGACGTGAGCCACCATGCCCACCTCCTCTAAGTTTTTAAAGCTCCCTAGTTGGTTCTGCTATACAATCAAGATTGACAACCTCCGATCTAGACTTCCCCAGGCCTGTCAGAGAGTGAGCTGAGTGGAGACTCTGCCTGCTCCTGTGGCTACACCCCCTGGTGTGGGAGGGGAGACCGGAACAGCACAGCATCGCCCGTCACCCAGCAGAGGGAGAGGAAGCATGGCCCAGTCTCTAGATCACCTGCAAGACTGGGGAGCAGTGAGAGAGAAACAGGGTCCTTCGTCCCTTTTTAGGATGACGAAGATTCATTAGGAAGGAAATGTGTGACTGTGGTTTGAAATGTTCATTGATGTGTTGCCCCAGACACACACTCCTCATTCAACGATAACGCTCACCGCTTCGAGCATTCAGGCCCCGGATGTGAGGCCCCCAGTGCCCTAGGAGGGAAAGGAACTGCAGGGCAACAAAGTCCAGTTCTTGGCTTTTAAGTTAAAAATGAATAAATATTGTGCAGTGAAGACAAGGTTTTCAGAAGAATATCACTACCTCCTCTCGCCACCAGATGAAACTCCTCTGAGCGGCAGTGGTGGGGGACACACCGGGAAAAAAGCAAGGGAGTTGTTGGAGATGCACTGGTGGCCGCCAGCGAACTGGGATGCTGGTGGCAGTGATGAGACACACATCTGGGAACCCCGGACAGAGGGAGCCTGGCTCCCGTGTGGAGAGGCTGGAGGAAGCCATCGAGGCCCTGGTCCCCTCTGCACCTCCTGTGTGGGGGTGGGGAACAGCTGTAGGGTTCAGACTGTGGCTGGGTAGGTCTGGACGCAGAGGACCCAGGACAGCCCCCTGACTCTTCTGGGCCCCAGGACAGGTGGGTCACTGGAAAGTTCTTCCTGCCCTAGAGAGGGGACCGGCCGAGTCAGGGCAGTGGGCTCCCAGGAATGCCGGGATGGGAGGCCAGTGCGACATGCCAGAGAGGGTTCGACATGCAGGCAGGTCTGTGGCCAGCTGCGGCCCCGGAGGGAAAGGTGGGCGGGAGGGAATTTTATGCTTGAACTGGAGAAAACCTGCAATTGCCTAAGATGACACTTTCTGCCATCAGGCAGAATGGGGCTTGAAATGATGATTGAGTCTAGAAAAATGCAACGTGCTATCATGTCATGCAGACTTGAGTAAATGTCAAGAAAAGGCAAACCTCTACCTATTCAACGTGCTTCGTGCAGCCTTGGTGAATGACCGCGACCACCACTGTAAACCAATTGCTGTGGCCCCAGCCCTGTCAGCTTGATTGCTAGAAATTGGCCTCTCAAAGCGTTCTGCAGGGATGTGAGGGATCCCTGGGGACGTGGCGCTGGTTCCACCACGGTAGTGTGGCCTCCGCGTCCACTGGCGCTCCCCACATTGTGGGTGGCCGGTGTCGCATCTCCCATAGGGGCCGGGGCGGCCCTTTCATCCCCACAAGACAGCACCCGTGAGAGGACGTGAATGTTATGGTCACAAAGTCCAATGTTTAAAAATGAGACTTTATAACTACACTTACTTCTTGAGCCCTCGCTTCTGCTGATGGCAGGAATCTTGTAGCCAACTGAATATAAACGATGTCACTAAGTGTTTCTCGCTCTACTTTGGGTAAAAAGTTCGGGATGTTTTCCTTTCCCTTCTCATGACCTCTCCCCACGGGTAGTCTAAGGAGCAGCCAGGCAGGAGTGGAGGGGAGCATCTACTTAACCCCTTAGCGGGCTCCGTGCGGGGCTGCATCTATGGCCGATGGAACATGCATTTGTTCGTTTTTTTCACTGAGTGCTACTGAGCTTCTTCTCCTGAAAGTTCCGTGTTCCTACTGCGTTTTGGTCTTCAGGTCTACCCAGGCCACTCTGTGTCCCCTTAGCCCTGTTCGTAACCAGAATGGCTCCTCAAGGGCCTTGCCCATCAGTCCTTCACTGTCCTCCTTGGAAGCTTGGAAAGCCTTCGCGGTGCATCGCACATTTCCTTCTTCCAGGTTATTCTAAGGCAACGTAAACCTGGCCCCTAGAATCTCAATGGCTTACAATAATAAGGGTTAATTTCTCACTCACATATCCGCTGTGGCTTTGTTCAATGTCCTCTTATCACTGGGATCCAGGAAGAAGGGGCAGCTTCTATGGGGAGAAAAGATTTCAAGCAAATGCACTCTACCGTACTCCGATATTCTGCAGGTGGGAGAGGCTCGGGGCATGCAGGAGGTGGGCGTTCAGTTCCTTTCTGCTGAAAGCACCACGCTGCTGCTTCTACGGGCTGCACTGTGCTAGCAGGCTGGCTGGGGGTGGCCCTCTCCTGCCTCACCTCCCAGAGTGGCCAGGCGTCCGCGCCTCACCCGAACATCAACCCACTCCCCGCTCCAGAGAGATGATTTTTTCTCCGTCTAGCCCAGTGTGTACTTCACCAGTCCTCATTTTCTGCCAGCACAGGCCTGTTCAGGATGAATGACGGCGACACCATCGTTCCCGTCGGTGGAGACCCCACCTCCCCCGCCCCATGCCCCCAGCCTTCCTTCTGGCCCGGCGCTCTGACAACCCGTTCATGCTAATCTGATAGAAGTGCCAGTGTCAAAGTCCGGGTTATTAAGTCTTGAATAACAGCCAGTCTACTTTGGCTACACAATGCTCACATTGGTTCCTTCTGGGTCTTTCTTCATCAGCATTTCAATACACCTTAGAATCTAGTCTCACCCAGAGTTGTTTTGTTGTTATTTCTGTAAGTTTTGTGGCCATCGCCAGGCCAAGTAGACCCTCTGTCACTCTTGTCATTTGGCATCTCACCTGCTGTGTTTCCTCCTCCCCCAAAAGGTTGCATCTTTTTCCCAATTAGATTTCAGGTGCGGTGCTGCCTGACCGATTTCAGGATGATGCAGGTATGCCAGCCTCTGTGGGAGTGCCCAGGCCGGGTGGCCCTGCACTTTCAGTCAAGTTTTTTATGACCATTCTTTTTTTTTTTTTTTTTTTTTTTGAGACGGAGTCTCACTCTCTTGCCTGGGGCGAGTGCCGTGGCGTCAGCCTAGCTCACAGCAACCTCAAACTCCTGGGCTCAGGCAATCCTACTGTCTCAGCCTCCCAAGTAGCTGGGACT
>CAUYSK010007472.1:0-28059 GCA_963575035.1 Avahi laniger | reverse complement strand
CGCCAGACCAAGCAATGCTTTCTTATTGTGGAAATGCTAATTTCTCACAAGCCACCTGGATAATTTTTTGACTTTCTACAAACCCCTAAACTGTAACTCTTGCCCCATTTGGCCTAAAGATCTGCCCAGTGTCTGAATCCTTTCTCGACTGCTTGTCCCACACATGGCGGAGCCAGCACCCACTGCCCCACTTGCCCCCAGGCAGTAGCAGGAGGCTACGGCATGCAACATTGGTCTAGGAAGGGCCTGGAAGGGGGAGGGACTGCCTCCAAAGGTGACCCTCACACCTGAGGAGTCATCATGAGTGCAAGTCCTGCCCAGGGGCTCCTTGGGGGACACCAGGTGGCACTACAATACCATCTCTGCCTGGGGATGGTGAGTTTGAGGGCTCTGGAAGGACTGTGGAAAGGAAGTTGGTGCTGACTCCCAGGTGGGATGGGGTCTCTCCTAGGGGAGGTATTACTCCCAGCTCTCTATGAGGAGGAAGAAGAAGAGGAAGAGGAGGAAGAAGAGGTGGAAGAAGAAGAAGAACAAGTGCAGAAAGGTGGCAGCGTGGGCTCCCTGTCAGTCAGCAAGCACCGGGGCCTGAGCCTCACTGAGACAGAGCTAGAGGAGCTGAGGGCTCAGGTGCTCCAGCTGGTGGCAGAGCTGGAGGAGACACGGGAACTGGCAGGGCAGCATGAGGACGACTCCTTGGAGCTGCAGGGTGAGTGCCTGGGATGGGGCCCAGGGGCCTGGGCCCAAAGGCTCTGTGCTCCCTTGGATCCAAGCCTGACACTGGCCCCCACTTCCTGCAGGACTTCTGGAGGATGAACGGCTGGCCAGCGCGCAGCAGGCAGAGGTGTTCACCAAGCAGATCCAGCAGCTCCAAGGTAATTCCCTGGACTGAGACTTGAGCGAGGTGGCCATCCAAGTTGTCACCCAAATACTTTTGTCATAAGGTTTGACTGAAGCATAGCAGACAAAAATAACCTAATTCAGTACTTTTACCTTATTTTTCTCTACTATTCTCACTCTTCTCTCTTCTCTTTGTCCCTCACCCTCCTCTATCCCCAGTTTCCTTTCCTTGCATCTCCACCTGACTCTTCTGCCCTGCCCTCCCCGGCTTTCCCCGCCATGTCACCTCCTCTCTCTGGTTGGCTCTTTCCTCTTCCTCTCCTTCAGCCTCCTCCCTCACACTGCACCCCTTTTCCTTTGTTCTCCTGGTCAGTGCCAGGGGTGGGTGAACAGAGTTGAATTCCAAGCCAGATTTCTTTTTCCTGTCCCTCCAAGGACACCATGGAAAGAGCAGAGAGCCAATGAGAAGTGACTGGAGGGGCCTCTCTATATCTTTTTATTTTTATTTTTTTGAGATAGTCCCGCTGTGTCCCCAGGCTAGAGCGCAGAGGTGTCATCATAGCTCACTGCAACCTCAAACTCCTGGGCTCAAGCAATCCTCCTGCCTCAGCCTTCCGAGTAGCTGGGACTACAGATGCCTGCCACCAGGCCCCACTAATTTTTCTATTTTTTGTAGAGACGGGGTCTCATTCTTGCTCAGGCTGGTCTCCAACTCCTGACCTCAAGCAATCCTCCTGCTTTGGCCTCCCAGAGTGCTAGAATTATAGGCGTGAGCCACCATACCCACCCAGCCTCTGCATCTTTTAAGGGAGGCAAATGAGAGCACTTCTCTTGCTCCCTAGGACCTGAGCTTGTGGCCCCCAAATCCCTTTCTTCTAACACCCACAGCCCTTTGTCTCTGGGAAGCAGCAAGTCAGGTGTCCCACATTCCACTGCACCACCAAATAAAGAGGCAGCTTTTGTTACTTCTGTGGGCTTCCAGAAGGTTTAGGGGAGCTGCCCTAGAAAACAGCAGGGACTCTCTAGGGAGAACTGAGATCAAGCCAAAAGAAAAGTATAAATGGAGAAAAAAGGAAGGCCAGGAAACAGGCCTGGAGAGGAGCAAACAGAGGCGTAAGAGAGAGAAAAGAGAAAGGGACAGAGATATATCAAAGGTAGATGCAGGAAGCGTGGACAGTGAAGGAGGCACACAGAGGAGGAAGATGACAGGAAATGGGTTGCACAGGGAAGAGTGTGGATGTTGGTCTCAAATCACCTAGATTCTTGGACCCAGCTCTATCACTTAGTCTCAGATCAAACTTTGTTGTCTTGGGCAAGTCACTTTTATCTTTCTGCTACCTTTATTGTCTATAAAATAGGACTAATTCTTTTGTTTATCACTTATTTATTGAGTGCCTTTATACCTGGAGGACCAACTATGAAAGAGACCAGATCCTCGCCCTAATGAAGAGTACATTCTAATGGGTAGAGGCAGAAAATAAACAAATAAACAGCATATGTTCAGGTGGCAATAAATGCTATGAATATAATAATGTGATCTATAGAGAGGGAATGGGATGGGAGTTTATTTTAGATAGGGCAGTTAGAGAAGATCTCTTTTAGAAGATGGCATTTGAGCTAAGACCTGAATAATGAGAAGGATCCAGACATTCAAGAACTGAGGGAAGAGGCCGGGCGCAGTGGCTCACGCCTGTAATCCTAGCACTCTGGGAGGCCGAGGGGGGACGATTGCTTGAGCTCAGGAGTTCGAGACCAGCCTGAGCAAGAGCGAGACCCCATCCCTACTATAAATAGAAATAAATTAGCCAAACAACTGAAAATAGAAAAAATTAGCCAGGCATGGTGGCACGTGCCTGTAGTCCCAGCTACTCGAGAGGCTGAGGCAGGAGGATTACTTGAGCCCAGGAGTTTGAGGTTGCTGTGAGCTTGGCTGATGCCACAGCACTCTAGCCAGGGCAACGGAATGAGACTCTGTCTCAAAAAAAAAAAAAAAAAAAAAAAAGAACTGAGGGAAGAGCACACCAGGCAGAAGGAACAACAGCTGCAAAGGCCCAAAGGTGAAAATGAACGTCATGTGTTTGTGGGACAGAACAAAAGCCATTGTGGCTGGAGCAAAGAGCATATGTAGGACCCTAGTAAGAGAATGTGGCCAGGCAGGCAGAGGCCAGATTACCAGGGGTCTTGTAGGCCAACTGCAAGGTTCGGCTTTCATTTTAAATGCAGTAGAGAGCCACGGGAAAGTCTTAACCAGGGCTGGGATGATCTGATCTGCTTTAAATTTAAAAGATCACTTTGGCCATTGTGTGGAAACCAGATGAGGAAAAGGACTCGAAGCAGTGAGTCCTGTCGCCAAGTTATTGCAATAGTCCAGTCAAGAGGTGATGGTCACTTGGATTAGGACAGTAGAAATGGAGATGGTTCATAATATGTTTGGAAGGTGGAGCCCATAGGACTTGCTGATGAATTAGGTGGGGAGATAACACAGACGTGAAAGATGACTTTACCCTGAGAAAATGGGTAGATGATGGTGTTACTCATTAGAATGGGAAGACTTGGCAAGGAACAAGTTTGGGGACTAAGGGAGCCAGTTAAAGCATGTTTTCTACCTGTTGAGTTTGAACTGGCTGTGGACGTCCAGATGAATATGTTAAGGCAGCTGGACATATGAATCCAGAACGAGGGGAAAAATCAGGGCTGGAGATATAAATCTGGGAGTCATTGACATAGGCATTAGAATCCATGGGATCACTATGCAGTCACATGGGAGATACCAGGAGAGAAAAGGGTCGAGTCCAGAGATACTCCGGTATTTAGAGTTCCAGTCCAGAAGGAGAAATGAACAAGAGGGACTGAAGTAGGAGGAACTCCTGAAGCATGTTGTGCCCTGGAAGCCAAGAACAGACAGTGTTTCAAGGAGATAATGATCCACTGTGTCAAAAGTTGCTAAGGCAGGTGAGATGGCAATTGGATTTGGCAAGATGGAGGACCTTGAGCCATTTCAGTACGGATAGATGCCTGACTGGTTTGGGATTGAAGAGGAAATGGAAGGTGGAATGGAAAAGGTGAGTGCAGGTAACTCCAGTAGTTGTTTTGAAAAGAAGCAGCGCAAGAAGGGAAAAGGAAATGGGGTCAAGGGAGAGTTTGTTTGCTTAATGTAGGAATGCTAGATCACGTTTGTTCGGTGAAGGGAAAGATCCAGCAGAGCAGAACAAGGCGTTTGCTCGAAGAGGGGACATTCTTCCTTTCAAATGGGCGGGAAGTCAGGGATTCTAAGTGAGATGCACGTGAGAACTGAAGCACTTCGCTCCTCAGCGCCCCGTAGGAGGTGACTGAGGCTCCCGCGCACGCGCGTTGCCCGTTTCCGCCAAGAGGGGGCGCGCGCGGCCTCGGAGGCAGCTCGTGTTCAGAGGCCGTTCCGGCCGCCACAGCCCCTCGGGGGGCCCGGACCGGCCGGGAGGCGGGGAGGGCCCCCAGAGAGACCGCTAGTGGGGGACCGACGAGATGGAGGCCATAACCAGTGAGTGAGAATCGCCATCTCTGCCCTGCAGCCCGACTCCAGGGCCCTTGGCCTGGCCCCGGTGGTCCCAGCCCCACAGTCAACGGGCGCCTGCTCTTCGAAGCCCGCGTTGGGCCTTTTCAACTCCCGCAGGCCGGGCCCGGCCCACTTCCGAATAAGCCCCGCACCCTGCCTCGGGAGATCCTGCACCTTCTTCCATTACCCAGCGAGTCTCAGAATGCTGTTTTTTAGGGCCGGACCCTAGAGGCGCGCCTAAGGGAGATTTGAACCCTAACGTCCAGGGCTTATTAGGAAAGTTGAGGTTGGTCTGGACTCCCAGAAATCCTGCCACAGACACTTGGGCCTTTCCTAATGGCCACTTTCCTAGTGTGTCTCCCTCACTGGACTGGGAGCTCCAAGACAGGACCTCCCTGTGCTGTTCAGCCGTGGGGACAGAGCAAGGAGTTTCTTTCAAATAGGAAGTCAGAGAATATAAGTGTGGAGATCCTTGGGTTTGGAACAGCGTTGATCAGTTAATATTAGTTGAATAGACCAAGAAGAGGGGGCAGCTGGGATCATTCTAGAGCTGGAAGGATTGGCAAAAGATGTGCCTGAAGCTGCACATGTGACGTCCAGAGAGTAGAGCAGGAGACCTTCCCCTGAGATACCCTGACCACTCAGCATTTATATCTGAAACATGTCCAAATTTTTCTTCAAATGTCTAGGTTCTCTTCTAATTTTTAAGGAAATACCAAACATGTAATTCTGTGTACATAGGAGATACTCAGTAAAAGTTTGTTGAATGGATGAACCCCTGCCTCATTTATGCACGACTACAGAAAATATTTATTGAGCTGCCTTATGCAGGCACAATACCAGATCCTAGAGCTGTAATGGTGAGCAAAGCAGACATGTTCCCTGCCTTCATGAAGCTTATAACCAAAGGAAGGAGAGGCCAAATACATACATATGCTGCAAAGTACAAGGTGCTATGAGAGCATTTAATACAGGCCTTCTCTTAGTTTTTTGAGGAGGTTGGGGGAGAGGCTAGGAGAAGTTGAAATCTGAATGGGTGAATAGAATGAGCAGAGGTTGGGGGCAAGGAATGGGAGAATGTGTCTTGCAAAGGGTTTATGGGAAGTCCTGACCCTAGCAACCCAATGCTTAATTCCCTAATCCTGGCCCCCAAATTCCAAATTCACTCTTAGTGTCAGTGCCTTTTGTTCTGTCTCCACTTTTAGATTCTCATCCCAGATGGGTACCTGTGTCCAGAAACCCTGAGATGCTCCACAGATACAGAGAGTTCAGACACATTCTTTTGTAAATTAAAAAATATATATATGTTATAAAATATAGGCTTGTTAGGATTCAAACAGCACAGACAAATATGCTCTGGAAAGTAAAAGACCTCATCATGCTACCCCACTCCTCAGAAGCAACTACTCTTTATGGTTTGGGGCATAGATCTTTCCAGGCCTTTTCCTGTCTTTGTTCATTTGTGTGTTATATACTATACATAAAAATATTTCTTGCAAAAGTTAGATAATACCATATATTTTATAGCTTATTTTTCCTTCTAGTTAATAGGGAAACTTTTTTTATGTCTTCACTATAGATCCTCTATTTTCTTTTAAATGGCTACATGATATTTTATTTAACTATTGTCAATTTAATCAATCTCTTATTGATTGCTGTTTAGGTTATTATCCCACATTTGATTATCATGCAGTGAACTTATGTTTGCATTTCAGCTGCGAACTCTAAATGCACACTGTTTTGGGTCTAGTACTTACCACAGGATTTCATGAGTACTATGAGCTCTGTAATTTCTGAGCTCCCAGACTGACTAGGTGAAAATAGTCTGTACATTTTTTTAGTTGACGAATTTTTAAAAAAACTCAAGACATCAATACAGTAAATTAGATTTGGTCTTTAACTGTCAGGCGATTCCTTAGAAGCACTTAATACTTTTTGTTTACAATAGACTAAGTTGTTGGCTCAAAATCTACTTTTCTACTGCACCTTACTACATGGAGTCGTTCCCTTCTTAGGTACTCCATTTATTTCGTACTGCATCATGCTATACTTCCCTGATGGGATAGAGACTAGGTTGTCAGGAGTTTCCAGACAATAAGCCTACCTTTACCTTTGTGCCACCAGAACACAGTAGATTATTTCACTTCTCTTGACCATCTCAACCTTTGGGCTTTGCAGGTGAGCTGCGGTCTCTGCGGGAGGAGATTTCCTTGTTAGAGCGCGAGAAAGAAAGTGAACTTAAGGAAATAGAACGGGAATTGCATTTGGCCCAGGCTGAGATCGTGACTCTGCGGCAAGCAGCAGAGGATTCCGCAACTGAACATGAGAGTGACATAGCATCCCTGCAGGAGGATCTCTGCCGGATGCAGAAGGAACTCGATGACATGGATCGCATTCGGGGAGATTACGAGATAGAGATCACCTCCCTCCGTGCAGAAATGGAAATGAAGATGTCTGAACAATCCAATAGTTTAAGTCTCTCAGATTTCTCTGGGTTGCAAGGTATGAGAACAAGCCCTCCTCCTTGTCTGTCAGTACTAAGTCAAGCAGAGGAGAGGAGTTAATATATAGGAAAATGGTAAAAGGTGATATTAGACCATGAACTGGGAACCTCTAGAAAAAACCTGCATATTGAATTCGAGACTGTAAGGGAAAAGAACTTACCCAAATATTATATAACCAGTTAATGGTAGTGTAAGAAATAGCACCATGGAGATGTACTCTGGGAATTCTTCAGAAAGCCATTGGGTCTTTGTTGATTTGACTATGAGAAAACCCTTCCTGGGAAAGTTTCCAGTTCTGGGATGGGTGTAGAGGGACCTGTCGCTTTGGGAAACTCTTCCTGCTTCTCTGGTATCATGGCACTTTGCCTGGACCCACTTTATGGGGAGCCTCTGGTCCTGCTTCCCAGGTCCCAGATGCTAATTCTTAGGCTCCTTTAGCCCTCCCCAAAGTAGAAGCTTTAGGGGGAAACAAATCAGAACACAAGACAGCTGGAGAAGAAGAGAGGTTATTCCTGGTAATACATGAGGTATTCAAAAGCTTAGAGCCCTGCTTTCAGACAGTGAGTCTCCCGGCTAGTTGCTAGGATTCATGACATCAGAGAATTTGCCTTTATTCTGAGGCTAGATTTATGATCTGAGTATAATGGAGACCCTATATTTGGCCAGGTCAAGCAGAGGCAATCAACAAGGAATCAAAGAACTGCAAGTTTTTCCAGCTGTGTCAAGCCTCTCAGAAGAGCCTTTGAACTGGTGGTGCTAGAAGGAGGAGGCTAGCACAGTGGGCAGGCTGGCCTGGAGCAAAATAGACCTGAGTTCAGAATCTCAGCTCTACTAATTGGCAGGATAAACTTAATCTCACTTTCCATATCTGCAGTATTGAATGAAAATTAGTTAGTAAAATCTTACAGATAGATAGGCTCCTAGTACAGGAAAAGGATCTTAGGGAAAATGTAGAGAACTGTGGAGTTTATTTAATAATAATGTATCAATGTTGATTTCTTAGTCGTGATAGGTGCACCCATTGTAATATAGGATGTTAACAATTGGGAAAACCGAGTAAGAACTCTTCCAGGGAACTCTCTACTATCTTTGTAACTTTTGTTAAATCTAAAACTATTCTAAAATCAAAAGTTTATTTAAAGAAAAAAAACTTACAGGGCTATTTTAGGGATTAAATGAAATGTGAAGCATACTTGCACACTAACGAAATCTGAGGCTGAAACCATCAAGTCTAATGCTTAGCGCATGGTTAGTTTTCATTAAAGATTAGTTTCCTTCCTTCCTTATATGGTAATCTGCAGTATTCTAAGGAGTTCTGCTTAGAATTAAGAGGAAACATTAGAAGTCACTTTCAGGGTGTTGAATCTTCCAGCAGGTAAGATAGGTCTTGTGTTCTAATCAGAGCAAGTTAATGTTCCTCAAATGTCAGTAGAACTAGTATTCTAAGAGATACGATTCTTAATCATAAAGAAACAAAACAGATATGGGTGTTTGTATCATCAGAGCATCAAAAAGTATTGGTGATTGGTGCTTAGGGCCATGTGCTGGGGCATTTCAGCCAGATCTCTTCTAATGCTTGAGGATAATATGTGGATCTGGTTAGAACAGACTTTTCTATCAGCAGATAAAAGACCGTTAGAATTCTTGACCACATCCAGGCCAATGTTTTCGATGTGATGATAAAGGAAGTAAAAGGAAACTCAAAATGCCTGGGTTGTTCCTAAAAGGCAGGAACTGGCAGTGTGACATCTGACAGTTCACATCTCTCAGCTTTTTGTACTAAAAGCATAACAGGAAGGTAATCATAAACAGTTAAATGAAAACTTTAAATACAGTAAACTGAAAAGTTAATTAAACCCTCAAAAGCTCAAGACTCTGCTTTGGTTGAGGCTTTGAAGATGAGCACCCAAGGTAAATCTGGGCAGATGAGAAGAAGGACAGCAATCTGAAAGAGGACAAAGACTCGTTGCACTGTGGGATTTTCTGGGCCCTGTCTTCTAAGCCTCCACATGTGGTATCTCTTTTCTGTCTTCAGAAAAAGAGAAGCTGTTCAGCGTTCTGCTCTCAGGTTTCTAGATAAAAATCGGGGGCTTGTCATCATTGTTTTCCTTTTGAGGGTCTCATCTGTCTCTGCTTGTCTTCTGCAGAAGAATTGCAGGAACTTCGAGAACGCTACCAATTCCTGAATGAGGAGTACCGGGCCCTGCAGGAAAGCAACAGTAGCCTCACAGGGCAGCTTGCAGATCTGGAGAGCGACAGGTACAGCCAGGATGCTAAATGGGGCTCCGTAGGACTCTTCCTTGCCTTGGGCTTTCCTCTGAAGGCAGATGCCAGGGCAAAGAGTGTTCGTCTGCTCCCGGAGGCCCAGTCCTTTTCATGGTATCCAGAGGATACAAATACTGCCTAGAAGCAGACGTGGGGATCTGATCTAGTTGTCTTAGAACTACAGTGAGTGAGTTCTAAAGTTTAATTTTCTCCCATGCTAGGCATTGGGATCTGATTTGTTCTGCCCTAGAGTAGTTCAGAAGAGATTCCTTTGTTGTCCGCACAGATTTGATTCAGTGTAATGGCACAGTGCTTCCAGATTGGAGCTGGCTTGCTGCCAGGCCCAGCCTCAAAACCAACTGGACTGGCACTCTTAGGGTCTCTCAGAGCCAAACACACCTTTGCAGACTGAGATGCTGGAGACTTTTTCTGCGATTTTCTAAACATGTTTATTTGAGAGGTGAATCGCAATAAAAGGCCCCTTACTATCTTTGGCCTAAAATGAAGGTATCAGGACTGAGCACACTTGGTTGGTAATACCAGGCAGAGCTCCTTCTCAGCATGGCTCTGGTGTTCTGGATTACAGGACACGAAGAGCAACAGAGAAGTGGCTGGAGTCCCAAACACTAAGGAGTATGATGTCAGCAGAGTCTCAGACTTCAGAAATGGATTTCCTAGAGCCTGATCCTGAAATGCAGTTGTTGCGACAGCAGCTTCTGGGAGCCGAAGAGCAGATGCATGACATGCAGAGCAAGGTAGGGGATAGAGGGAGGCACCTTTCTCTGTCTCTCCTGCACCTTCTGCTGGCCTGTGGTAGAAACATCTCCTTAGGCACAGGGCTCACAGAGGAGGCCTGCCCTGTGATAGGAGATAGTACTCGTGGGGCTTGCTTGTTTGCCTGATGTAATATTCCAAACAAAGGAATGCCATACTTTCCCCAAGCCTGTTCTTGGAGCGCATGTGATACCTATAGTAAGTCAGCCTTCCTGTTCCATTTCTCACACAGTGTAAGAAACTGTGTTGTGAGTTGCAAGAGCTACAGCATCATCGCCAGGTCAGTGAGGAGGAGCAGAGGCGGCTGCAGAGGGAGCTCAAGTGCGCCCAGAATGAGGTGCTTCGGTTTCAGACCTCCCATGGCGTCATCCAGGTAAGTCCTGCTGGGGGAGGCACGTGGAGAGGGCCGAAGGCCTCGTGGAGGCACTGCTCCTGGGGGGATGCTCTACTGACTCTTACTCTACAACCAGGGGCACAGTCTACTGGAAACCAATTTAGAAATCATATAGCACTGCATTCTAGAAACAGTAACCATTACTGAGTGTGCGTCTCACAGAAGAAACCAAACCATAGACCGTAATCCTCAAGATGTCTGCTTCTGAAAAGGAACCAGGCTGATCTGTAGAGGAATATTCTGTTTCTTGAGAATAACTGTTCTACTCGCATCCTCCCCACCGCAGAACGAGGAGCTGAAGACCAAACTCTGTACCCTGCAGAAAAAGTATGATGCTAGCCAGGATGAGCAGAATGAGCTCTTGAAGGTGCAACTACAACTTCAGACTGAGCTCCGGCAGCTCAAAGTCACAAAATCCACAGTCATAGAAAGCCAAAGTGAGAAGGTAACAACAACCAACGGTGAGGGGACAACTTAGGTGCTAAGAGCATCTGTCTGAGGTTTTGGGGGAAGGTGAATAAGACTAGCAAGTTAGATAACTCCAGCTACTACATACACAGCACCGCAGATTGAGAACTCCAACTCCCCTCAAGTACTGCGTTAGATGAGAGGACAACCGGTAAGTGAAGGGCAGGGAGAAGTAAATTCTTAGACTGTCGGTGTCTGACAGTGACTCAGGCAGAAGAGTGAGTGGGTTAAGGAATCCAGAGGCACTGCCCAAAGCCCCCTCCGCCGTAGGAATTACTGTGCCGGCTGCAGAAGATGCAGCTCCAGTACCAGAACATCATGTGCGAGAAGGAAAAGCTGCTGGAAGTGCAACGGCAGCTGCAGGAGAAGCTGCGGTGCCATGAGGCAGAGCTGCAGCACCTTAGGGCCATGGTAGCCTGCTTCCAAGAGAGCAAAGAGAAGGTAAAAGATGCCCCAGGTGAGGGAGAATGTAGCCAGGCAGAATATTCTGTGCAGCTGAGTGCACAGAGGAGGCGTGGGAGTGGTAGGAGTTCTGTAGAGGGGCTGGTGGTAAGGGGCTAAAGAGGTGCTTAGGAGAAAGGTGATCTCAGGGAGATACCATGCTCTCAGCTTCCTTTTATTTTAAATCAGAAAAGCAGCCTATAAAAGGGAAGTCCTTTCCCCTACCCACCTCCCAAAAAATGAACCCCCAGAAGATCTGTGTTCTGAGCCTGTTGGGGATGGATCTATCTTGGGTAAATCTGTCTGGGATGAAATTGGGGCTGGGAAGGACAGGGGAAAATGGATCCCCTTAGTCCCTGCCTGGGAGGAGAGAATGCAGCAGCAGGGGCACCTGGGGTGACAGCTGGGCCTGCCTCCCTTGCCCAGAATGCAGAGATGCGTGCCCAGCTTCAGGAGATGAAGCGGCAGTACCAGGCCAGCAAGGAGGAGCTGGAGCAGCAGAAGCACATGTATGACCAGCTTGAGCAGGACCTCCTGCTCAGCCAGATGGAGCTGAAACAGCTCAAGACCACCCAGTCCCTTCCGGAGGACAAGGGGAAATGTGCTGATAAGGTAATTGTAATTCAGAGAGCTGAGAGCTCCTGGGCACTTGATCCAGAGAGAGGTGGTATGGAGGCAAAAGATGAAGTCCCCTAACCGAAGGGCTTAATGGGCTTCCTAGGCAGGAAGTAGAGGCAAGCCACATGCTATTAACTTTAAAACAGTTTGCCCTGACCTTGAGTTTGAGCCAGAGCCACAGCTTAGTAGGATCAGTGCATCTGGATCCCAGTCTGAACACCTGAAGGCTTTACACATGATTCCGTATGTGTGGACATTTATACATTGGTATTAGAACTAGTCATTTGTGGAGAAGAACATATACATAGGCCCATGTACACAACTATTATTGTTAGAACTTGAGAGAGGGATCTATGGCCATACCACCCTGAACGTACCCGATCTCATCTGATCTTGGAAGCTAAGCAGGATCAGGCCTGGTTAGTACTTGGATGGGAGAGAGGGGCCACTTTTATGTGGCAGATAGCAAATGCTATTATAAGGATATAAGGTCTCATGCCCAGAGTGCTGATTGAGTAGTAGAAGGACATCAGCTTTTCCAGGATATATTCTGTGACTTTGGAGTAGTTAAATCCTTGAAGCTTGAATTGCACCATCTTTAAATTGAACAGATACTACTCTTACCTCATTTCCTTTTAGTAATAAATCCTGGTAGTGATAAATAAGGTCTTATTCCTTTTTCTTTTTACATAGTATGTAAAACACAAGCTGTTTTCATATACCCTGTTGAGCACTTTCAGCTCCTGATTACTGATAGGAAGTGGAAAGGTGTTGAAGCATGTTGGAGAAAAGGCATAAGAGTCTCAAAAGATGGTGGAGCTGGTCACCTGCTGCTGGAATACTCAGTAATTCCTGCCACGGCCAACAGCCATGTGTCTCTAGGGAAAGGCCTTCAGCAGATAGAAGATTGGGAAGGTTATTTGGGTCACCTCAACAGTCTACTCGCTTTTCTGTGCCCAGGCTCACATTTCCCCCTTCCTCTACTCCAACTAAATTTGGGGATCTCGAGGATCCATGACTTGCTCATCACCTCTTCTCCCAGTGGAAGCAGCTCTGGGAAAGGAGAAGCAAGCTGGTGTACAGAGCCGGCTTTCTCTCTAGTCATAAAACAGCGTTGAGATTCATCTGCTATTAGAAGATTTGGGTTTTGGGGATCATGGGATGATTTAGTCTTCTCAACCCACACTCAGCAATAGCTCATACTTTTCTAAAGATTTTAAGAGATATTAGGGTAACAAAAATGGGAAAAATTAGAGTGAAACTAAGTTATTATTGGTAAGGAGCACAATTAGGTCCAAAAACAACCGAGGTTGATGAAAGTAACAGGAGTTACCAGCAGGATAGGAAAACGGTGTGCCAAAGGAAAGGCCCAGAGAAAAGGAAGGTAGGAAGTGGGAAGGGAGGGGCGTTGACAGCACTCCCTCTCGAACTGCCCTCGGAAGGGAATGGGAGTAGAAATTTAGAGCATGGCCAACAATAGTCCAGAGCAACTGCTCTGAAAGAGCAGCTCGCCGGGCTTCCCCTTTCAGCATCTAGCGCTGCCTGGGCAGTGTGGCTTGGGGTGATCAGTCCAAGGCCACCGAGAGAGACGTTGGTGAATCATAAGAGGCAAGAGAGTGCAGAAGTGCTCTGTTAACTACCCAGGAAGCTTCCCTTACAGAATAACCACCCCCTCCACACCCCCCCCCACCCACAGTGTGACACACTGCTGTCCAGACTGACAGAATTGCAGGAGAAGTACCAGGCCAGCCAGAAGGAGATGGCGCAGCTGCAGATGGAGCAGTGCGAGCTCCTGGAGGATCAGAGGAGGTTGCAGGAGGAGCAGGGCCAGCTGCAAGAAGAGCTGCACAAGCTCACGTTCCCGATGCCCAAATGTGGTCTCTTCCATAAGGTAACCCCAGCCAGGGGTGGCTGCTAACTGTGGGGAAGCTTCTCTGAGGAGCTTCCCTGTGTGACTATACTGGGGACAAATAAAAGTGTGGGAATTGAACTTTGTCTTTTCCTAACCAGCCACTCCTTACTTTCTTACCAACTCCCCAAACCTAAAAGCTCTATAGAGCCAGTTAGGGTTTTTCTTATAAGGGCTTTAAAAAATCTTCAAATACATTTTATACTCTGGAATCTGTGCAGCACTTTATATTCAGATATTTAGTCCATCTAGAGAAAATGCACCTGGTAGCACTTTTAAACTAGAAAATACATCCAAATATAAGAGGTCGTTACTACTTAAGTAGTAGGTCTCCAAAGAAAGAGACCTCCCCCTCCCCCTCGCCCCCTCCCTCTCATCCCCAGAAGGACTGTGCAAAGCCAACTCAGAGGTTCTTTAGGGACTTATTCCCAGCAGAAGTGAGGCATGGCAGGAGGCAGGGTCTTTCCGTTTAACCACCACAATCCCTTGCCTCCTTCCTCTATGCCACCTCGCAGAGTCAGGAGCTACTTACAAAGTTACACGACCTATGTGAACTGCAGCTGCTCTACCAAGGCATGCAGGATGAACAGAAGAAACTGGTACAGAACCAAGAATGTGTGTTAAAAGAACAATTAGAGGCACACGAAGAGCTGCGACGTTTTAAAGAGTCTCGTTTCCAGGAAGTGTTGGAGAATCCCAAGAATTCCAAAAGTGCTCAGAAGCCCTCAAAATCTGATCAGAACAAGGTAACCATAGCAAGAAGTAGGGAGACAGTTCTCCTGAGCACAACAGCATCATGGGGAAACAGGGCTCACAGCAGGGTCAGAGTAAGGAAGGCCTGTTTGGTCAGGAGTAAGGATAAGGCTAAAGCCCTGCCCTTCACTAGCCATGACCACACTCAAGCTTCATTAAGATGTGCTTCAGATAGAGCTTGAGGACCTCACCCTAATGCATGCCCAAGTGAAGCACAGTGAACCCTTAGAGCTGGGATGACCCAGAAGTCTATAACCTCATCATTAGACTCGATCCCTTGAACATATCATATTCAGAATGTATAATATCAATTTAATGTTGGTTTGGATTCCTTTAGACTGACTGTAAACGTGTCATCCTTTTCTTGTGAGTGGAAAAGTATACTTCTCAATTATCGAAATCTGTAATCTTTTGGTTTTCTATATGAGGCCAATGAGCCCATCCATTTCTAAGGGAAGAATTCCTAGCATATAGGGTTCTTGGTACTGACCTCACTGTTTTCATTGGAACTTTGGTGGCAATAACAGGCCAGGTCGGGGGGATTGTACCAGAAAATCAACAGCCTCTTAAACACCAGCAAGGGCTTATGCAGATGAGATGTCAGAGGTAGAGATTTCCAGCCTGTTTAGGGCTGGGGGATAAATTTGGTCTGAGGTCTTAGTGTGGGCAAGGATGAGCAGATGGATGGTTTCAGTTTATGCTGAATCTGTTCATTCAGATCATAGCCTGAACAAGGAGAACCAGGGAATAGCAGAAGTCCAAATTGTGAGAATTGATCATATTGCAGGGGCATCAGATATTCAGGCTGAAAGCCTGGGTAACAGAGACTGGGAACCAGGTATAAAATATTTCCTCAACTGATCAGATCTCATCCTGGGCATCAGCAGCCAAGAAGCCAGGCCCAGAGGCCAGATTCAGAATTGGGACAGGAGATTCAGGGACTGGTAGTAAGACCCTAATTCCAAGTTCTTACCTTCCAAGGAAAGAATTCTTCATATGGCCACATTCAGGGATGGGACTGATCTTAGAACCAGGAGTGGGGAAAGGGATTGAGCGTAATGGTCAGGATAATGGGTACATCTGACTGAGAAGAGGGTGGGGTAGGGCGCGAGGGTGTTCTTAAAACCCACTCAGCACTGCTCCAAGGAGAGGGATGTACCAGAGTACAGAAATCAGCAGACATGGGAGCCTGCAAATCATATGCCCTGGGGAGATTTTCCCTAATGAGCAAGAAACTGACACATGCCACTTACCTATAGGCTAAGTCAAAGACATAGGCTGTGGTGAGGCTGAAGTGTAGGTGTGTGATTCTCTAAGGTGTGCTCTCAGACATCTGCACCAGGAGAGGTGCAGCTAGAAGGACTGAAATGTCTTAGAGTAACGATAATGTCTCCCCACCCCTACCCTCAGCAGTCCAAGTTGCTCATCGAGCAGATGCAGGCGCTGCAGGTGCTGTACGACAGCAGTCAGGCAGAGCAGGAGCTATTGCAGCAGGAGCAGGGGAGGCTCCTAGAGGAGCGGAAGAGGCTGCAGACAGACTTGCAGCTCTGCCTGGAAGAAATGCAACTACTCCAACTCCAGTCCCCATCTATAAAAATGAGCCTCGAGTCCTACAACAAGAGCTATGGTAGCATTGCCCCCAGCAGCGACAACGAGAGCTATCACAAGAGTTACGCCAGCAACACCAGCACTCAGGGCAGCAATGAGAGCTTTCTCAAGAGCTATAACAGCAGCACCAGTGCCAGTGAGGCCTATGAAAAGAGTTACCGCAGCAGCTGCAGCAGCATAACCTATAAGAAGAGTTATGGCAGCACCAGTGGCTCTGACATTTGTCACAAGAGTTATGTCAGTAGCAGCACTGATGATGAGCCTGCTGAGCCTGAAGACATGGAGGTAACAGTCACCAGATGACAGGTCAGGCAGGGGAAGATGGGCTTTTGTCTTTTTAAGAGAGAAATCACCAGGGGAAGGGCACAAGAAGCGAGGTGGGAATAGGGTCAGAGCTGACCTGGGGAGCCCCTGGAAGTAAGCCAGGCCCTCTCCCCATGGCAGCCCTGTCTCCCCTCAGCCCCTCTCATGTGCAGTGCCCCCATCTGGACACAGGCCTAAGATTCAGCACTTTTCATTAACACAGTCATGGTGCTCTTTTTAGGGAGAAATACAGCATTCCCCCTAGGCAGCTCCAGATCCTTGTGGCCATTGTTTGGTATCCCGGGAAGAACCCAGCCAAGACAGTGGGGCAGAGGTCAGGTGCTTCTCGGGATGCCATCATTGGTTCCTCGCTCCCACAGCACTTTGAGGAAACAGTTGCCAAGGTGTTGACCAAGCTGCAGGCAGTACAGGCCATGTACCAGGTGAGCCAGGAGGAGCACAACCAGCTGCAAGAGCAGATGCAGAAGTTATTAGATAAGCAGAAAAAGCTGAAGGTAGAGCTGGACACCTGCGAAGAGGAATTCAAGGAGTGCATGGATTGCCTTGAGAAGCCCACGGCCCCCCAGAATGACAAGAATGAGGTAACTGCTGTCGGGGATGCATGCTCTCCTCTGGGAGTCCCTAGAGCCAGAGGAGCTCATGGCCATTTCAGAGAGGCTAAAGAGAGAAGGATAGAGGAGAGAGAGTGAATCTCTCAGGAGGCCGGGCAGTCTGTTCCATCACTGATGGACATTTCTCAAGCTGGAGTACATTTCCCAAGTGCCCGTGGTGCTGGGATTTACAGTTGTCAAGACTCCTCTTTGAATAAGTTTTCTCTCTTTGCCTTTGCCACTTCACTTTTTTGCTTTGTGTCCTAAAGGACTCCTGTAGAGCTGTATTTTTTCACTTGCCAATTTTCTTTTGTTATTTTGTGTGTATCTGTCTTGTCTCCCCAGCTAGATTGTAAGCACCTCAAGAACAGGGCCATGTCTCCTTTTTTGGTTCTCTCGTAATGCCAAGAAGAGTGCTCTGCATCCACTGGGAGTAGGACAGAAGGTGTTGTCTCTGGCCAGGAGTAGCTCATGGGGCAGTGGGGGTCGCTGTGTGTGCACAGGGAGAGATTCAGAGAGCAGTGAACACATGGGCCTAGATGGACCAGTATTGGTACCTACTAAGGCACTGAGGGGTTTGTGCTGTGCTGCCATCAGCCAAGAAGACAAAACCAGACATTAGGGCGCAGGGTTGTAGCGTGCCTCTGCTTCCGGGGGAGGTGCAGGAGCCCAGCACACTCAGGAGTATGCGACACAGTTAAGTAATTGTCCCCATTAGGGAAATGGGTTGGATGAAGTAGGAGTTCCCATAAAAAGAATCGTATAATGAATCCCTGAGGTTCAGAAGTAGTAGCAGCCCTGTAGTTGTTCCCCAGACACATCACAGTAAAAAAACATAACAAATTATCATTTTTTTGATCCTGTTAGATGTAAATCATCAGGTACCTCAAGTTAGGGAGTTACTTGTAAAACTGTTTAAGAGGCTCAGTTTCCACAGTTTGGTGATTTCTTTATTGTCTGCTTCCCATGGGCTCTAGCAGGGAGATTTCTGAGGCAGTGACCCCCAGGCAGGGCCCAGGCTGGTGGCGTGGGCCCTGCTCCGGGTAACTGGCCCTCCCTGCCCACAGATCAAAGAGCTGCAGACCAGGCTGCGGGAGCTGCAGCTGCAGTACCAGGCTAGCATGGACGAGCAGGGGCGGCTCCTGGCAGTGCAGGAGCAGCTAGAGGGGCAGCTGCAGTGCTGCCAGGAAGAGCTCCGCCAGCTCAAGGAGAAGAAGCCCTCTGCTGCCAAAGAACCCCGGGGGAAGAATGTTCATAAGAATATGAACAAGAATGCCAACGGGGTTAAAATGAAAAAGGTTTCCAAGCCATGCTCGGACAGTTCTGAGGGCAGCTTTGAGTCCGAAAAGGTGAGTGGTAACCTTAGAAGCCAGATAAGCAGAAAGGTGGAGGAGATCCTGGGAAGAAACATTATCTCCACCACCCTTTCAGCCAGGTGAGGGATTTGTAGAAAAGCTTCTGGGATCTCGAAAGTGTCTACAGTAGTTTCATCTTAGTGGAAAATTGGTGCTCCCTTTCTCGTGAAGCTGTGAGGAGAGTTGGAATACAGACAGCTCACGGCTGGAGGTGCGGCCCCAGAGGACCACAGCCCCTGGGCTGAATGACTGCTTCAATCCGCCCAGCTCCATTTTCCAGGGCCACTGTTCTTCCTGGGTTACATGCCCAAGAGAGGGACCCAAACAGATAAGGAGAGAGGAATTCATTCAAAGTAGTTGTATACTAATATGGGAAAGAGGAGTTGCCATAGGTGAGAGAAGGAACAGTCAAGGTGCGGGGCCTGAGAGCCTTAGCTCTGGGAGCCGTCTGACAGGGCTTACCGGCCAGAGTACTGGTCCTGAGAGGCAAGGTGTGACTGTCCCTACATGCTCAGGGAGAATGGCCCGCAGTCGCAGAACGCGGTGCTGCACGCTTGCATGGTAACATGCTGGGAGTAGTTTTGTCATGAGAGTAGGAGTCTTCACAGGTAACCGCAGCCCCATCCTGCCCTACCCCACCCTGCAGAGTCTGGAGGTGGTACTGTACTACAAGGCCAGCCAGAGGGAGTTGGAAGAGCTAGAAAAAGAGGAGGAAAAGAAAGAGGAGATGGAAAAGAAAAAGGAGATGGAGAAGGGAAAAAAGGAAGGAACAGAAGAGGCAACAAAGAAGTCCCAGGATGAACTAGCTACTGAGCCATCAGATCTTGGGAAAGTTAAGTCCATGGAAAATCAGGAGGAAGAATATGAAGAGTACAAAGACCAGGAAGATACAGAAGAAGACAACGAAGAGGAGGATGATGACTCTTGCCCTGACACTCTTGAAGAAAACAACCCCCTCAAACTTTCTGAGAGCAAAAAGGTAACCATAGCCAAAGGCTAGATTAAGTGGGAAATGGGCTTGGGCTCAGGCACCCCAGTGTCAGGTGGCCCCGCCAAGAATGAACATGTGCAGGAGCAGAGGCCAGCAGGCTCTGGGGCATGGCACGTGGGAGGTGGACGTGGAGAAGGGGTTGGAGAGAGCGGTCTTTGTGGGAAATGACAGGCTGGGACCAATTTGTTGTGGAGCCATCTCACAAAGACCACCTTTTCTGGGAGCCACGGTGGGCTCTTTGGAATCCTGTTTCCTTTCATTTACATAGTAGCCCTTGTTACCTTCCCTGCGTCAAGAGGGTTTCCTCACTCTCCTTGGCACTGCACGAAGGACATTGACAATGTGAGGCCTTCTTCAGGATGTTTTTCGGCCTGGGCAAGTCACTCAGTCCAGTTTTCGTATGGTGCCCTGTTAGATTTAACCTTTGTTGTTGCTGTCAGGAGTGTGGGGAGGGGCATAATCTCTTCTTTGTAGGCTCATGGCAGCCACTGGGTTCTGTATGTCACAGAACGTGATGGGGCTGGGAGTGATCAGGAGTGATAGTCGAATATTTGACAGTCTGCGCAGCAGAGGTATTGGCTAGTCCAGGGAGACCAGCCCTAGCTCCTAACCCTTTGGTTGCTGGATCTTTGAGAGGTTGAGGTGGAGGTGTCCTGGGGATGTGCCGGGATGGCAGGGGTAGTTTACCAACTGCACAGAAGTAGTTCCATATTTTAACAACTGGTGCATCTGTATGGGTATGTACCAACTAAATTCTGCCATGGGTTTTCAACTGAGGGATCTGATTCCCTGCAGAGTTTGAGTACTTCCTAAGTCCTCAGTTTACAGTACAGGTTCTTTCTGTCCCTCTAAGGGAAAGACAATAAGTCTCTTGTGGGGGGATTACCCAGTCAACTGTAAGGGTATCTGGAATTTCCACAGTTCAGTCCACAGCACTGGCTAAGGATCCAGCATGTGGTTCTCTGCTAACCTGTGCCAGGAGACCATTACTTAGGATGTAAAAAGCAGGAGCGACTGCAGCCCCTTCCCCACTGTTAAAAGTTCTTGAACTCATCAGATTCCACCATGTGCTGGTGCAGAGCCTCATAGGTTTCTTTACCTTGGATGCCACATTTCTAAAGCCAGACCTGATTTTTCTACCTCAAAGTCCAGTACGTTCTTTGTGTCTACATACAGAGATCTCCCATTGCCACATCTTTTGCAGGTAGCTCTATGGGCATGTTACTGCATGCAAATTCAGTTTCTGTCTGGAAGATTGTTGCAGTGAAAGAACTAGCCCCTCTCCATCGTTACCTTGTTTTCGTGCATTCTCTCTCACAGCTGCAGCATTAGACTCTTAGAGGATCACAGGGACCAGAGCCCAAAATACTAAGAAACTTGATGCACAGCAGAACAGAACAAGGGAGTTAACAAAGGGATAGGTGGCCTGGCGGAAGACTGGCTCTTCTAGAGTGATCTAAGAAAAGTATTCGCCCTACTTCTCTAAGAATGCCATCTGCTCTCTGGAGCTTCACTTTTCCAGAGTACTGACCCACAAGAAAGGTCTAGATACAGATAAATCCTGCTTGACAAGATATGAGAGGTATATGACAAAACAGAAAACTGGACTTGCCACCTGATTTGGACCTACCTGCTGCTTAACTCATTCAGTTTTGCAATTTCTGCAGGCTGCCAGTGGAAAGAACCAAGGTCCAGGCAGCAGAAAAGAAATGTTACTACTCTAGCTTACCTGTTTTTTAACCTCTTGATTCCTTTCTCTTTTCCCTTTGTTTTCTCATCTTCATTATCTGTTTGGATTCATGTGTTTATGTCTCGCATCTCCTGGTCCTCCTTGTGCTTCTTTCTCATTTGATGTGTTGCAGCCACTCCCTACCCCCGACCCCCCCATCTTCTCCTTGCCTCTTGTAGGCCTGGTGGTCATATCGGCTTTGCTCTGGTGCTGGTGGGCTGAGACGTCGTCTTAACACAGGTACTGGTATTGTTTCCTCTCCTTATGAGGGACAGAGGGAGGGTGCAGGTGTCCTGGCCTCTCCTCTTTCCCTTTTCTCTCAGCTGGTTGCGTCTTGCCTTTGCCATTTTATAGCGAGTGATGCTCAGGCCTGAGTTTAGTCTTCACTTTTCCTTGGGCCACTGCAAAACCTGTAACATCTCTGAGCATGTCTTCATAATGCATAGGAAGTTGGAATGCTTACCAGAGACATGGTTTGAGTTTCTGTCCTTGGCTGGGAATAACTTGGATAAGCCAAGCACTGTTGCAACTGTCAAAGCTGCCTGACTCCTTCTGATGAGCCGATGTTTGTCTGCAACGCTGGCCTGGGCTCTCTTTGGCTTTCTTTAACTGCAGAGGCAAGTTCTCACTATTATTGCTGCCCAGGATGGCAAAATAAGGAATCACTAACTCTCCTGTTCGGTGAGAGACGAGGTCTTAAGAGTTCTGATCCTTAACATCCTCCCAAGGACATTTGTATGAGGGCAACCTCAATCAGCCCTTCAACCTTGATGAAAATGGAATTGAACCCCTACCACATTGTGCACTTTCTGTTGAGAAGTTCTCTGGTTTAGGACCTCTGGTTCCCAGAAAAGTCAAAACAAAATGCCAGAAAATATTTTATTAGTTCTCTATTTATCTCTTTTGGGGCCAGATTACATTGTAATTGGCTTTCCAAGCGAGGTTTTCTGAAGTGAATGCGATATTGGTGAAAAGTTTCTACTAACCAGAGACGTATGTGTTCTCAGGAAATCAAGACTGATACATTCCAGGCACTTTCCAGTTGGCCCCTGCCCATGTAATCTGGCCTGTCAACAGGATACCCAATTCAGGAGGCAGAATGTGGTCTCATTCCTAAGGGAGAACCCTAGGATCCCTCCTGCCTTCTGGAACCCATAAGCTATTCTCTCTCATTCTGTTCCGGCTCCTTTCTCATCCTCTTCCTGCCACCCGCTCCATCCTCTCTTCTGTTCTCACATCCCTGTAAATGAAGTGTAGTCGCTGTCATGCATAGGTTCAAAGTGACAGCTGAGGCATTTGTTGGTGGCACTTCTCACCATTTCCTTTTCTGTACTCCCACCACCACCACTTTTTTCCTCCTCTTCAGTCCTTCTCCTTTCTTCCTTCTTTTAGGCATTCCAGTTACTCCCCGTGGAGAGTCATTCACTGCTCTGGTGCCCAGGGCCTCTCCCCATACCTGCTCCTCCCCTGTCCACTCCCAGACATCTTAAGTCCCTATGGGTGAGACCCAGAGCATTCGGCTGGGCCTGATCAAAGTGAGAGGGAAGAACTGCTGGTGAAAGGGCCTTTGGAGGAGCCTGTTATTCCAGAGCTCTTGTGGCCGCCGATACGCCACTCCCCACCCAGGAACCGAGGCGGCATAGCTATAGTGGAAAGTGTGGCTGACATGTGATCAGAAGAACTTGGTTGAGTCTTTCTCTACTTGCAGGCTTTGTTCCAGTGAGCAAAATGCATAGTCTGAACTTTAGTGTCTTCAAATGTAAACAAAGGGTGATAAAACCTCTGCCCTCCTCACAGGGTTTTTGTGAGGATCAGATGAGTTAATGTATATGAAAGTGCTTTAATAAATTATAAAATACGACATAAATAGGCTGTGCACGGTGGCTCACGCTTGTAATCCTAAAAAACACTCTGGGAAGCCGAGGTGGGAGGATTTCTTGAGCTTAGGAGTTCAAGACCAGCCTGAGCAAGAGTAAAACCCCATCTCTACTAAAAATAGAAAAATTAGCCAGGTGTCATGGCATACACTTGTAGTCCCGGCTACTTGGGAGGCCGAGGCAGGAGGATCTCTTGAGCTCAGGAGTTTAAGGTTACAATGAGCTACAGTGACACCACTGCACTCTATCCAGGGTGACAGAGTGAGACTTTGTCTCAAAAAAATAAATAAAAATAATTAAATAAAATACCACATAAATAATAAATAGAGCATATACTTACATAATGTGTCCTGTGTGCCAGGCACTGTTCTAATCACTATACATATGTTAACTAATTTAATCCTTGCAACAACCCTATGAGGAAGGGCATATTATTATGCACTGTTATCACTTTATATAAGATTAATCTAAGGCATAGCTAGGTTAGGTAAAAGCCAGGATATTGTGAATCAGATTATAAAGACTTAATATTAGCAACAAATAAAATTCTAATCTTGTTTCTCCTTGTCATCTCTCCTGATTTTGAGCAATTTTCCATAGTTAGTTCCAAGTAATTAGAAAGACACCATACTTCTGTTTATGCAACCTCAGATCACATTAGCTCTTTTGGTAACTAATGTATATTGTTAACTTATTTCATATATTTTTTATAAAACTCTTGTGCATATTACATATACTAAGCATCCTCTCCCCATTCTCTACTTACATTTGATTTTTATGGGTCCAAATGCAGAATTTTCCATTCTTCCCTATTAGATATAGTCCGTTGTTCTTACCTGTGAAGTTTTGTGTGCGTGTGAGTGTGTGTGTTAGTGTGTGTGTGTGTTTTATCTTGACCCTGTGGTTTCAAAATGTTCATTTCCCCTGCCAGCTGCACATCATCCTCAGAAGTGAAAAGCCTACCTTCATGTCTTCGTTCGAGTTACAAGTGAGGACCAAGCCTCTAGAGCGTCACCTCTCCAGCTTCTTTTATTCAGCTCATTGGTCATTTAATAGGCAGTCATACATCTAACTGTGCTGTCATCCTACTCTTATTTCTGCATATTATCTGTAAGACTATCATGGAAAATATTGTCTATCAACTCAAGTCCAAAAACATGATTTTCTGATTTGTCACTTTGGTGACCCAGTCTAAAAGGAAAGCCTGACATGACTTAACCCTTTGGGACACCTACACCATCCCTTTCCTCATCCAGTCTAGAAGCTCGCCTCTGCCACATGTAAAGTATGCCAGTTCCCATCTATGGATTTGAGCTCTTTGCTCTTTTAAGAGCATCAGAGTGACATTTTTAGCAATGCACATCAGGATATAAACAATTTGAGCATATGAATATTTTTTCTAGCTCTCTTCTCAGTTTACTTACATGAACTATTCTGTGTATCCACCTCTGACATTGTTTTTCTTTCCATTTTATATCTTCTGTTCTTCTAGGAAACTATTTCCACAAATTCGGGAGATTTTCTTTGGTCTTTATGGTTGGCTTAAAATCCTCTTCTAGATTAATTATTCTCTGAGCAAATGTGTTCTTAGCATTAATGGGCTAGCCTCCATTTTTACCTAAAACCATCCTTCTGTTACCTTATGCCATAGCTTATAACAAAATCCAAATTTTGCCTTTCAAGTAATACATAGAGTTAAAAAATAATAAAAATACAAACTATTTCCCCAAGTATGTATTTTCTTGTCTAAGATTTTCATATTCCCTAAAGGATGCTTTTTTGGATATGCTCTCATGGTATCATTTGTTGTCCCACAAATCAGCAGTGTTCGCTAGTGGTCAGCAGTGTCGAGAAGCCTCAGTACTCTGTAGCATATATGTGCCAGGAAGTGAGCACACCTGGTGATTGGGGTGTTTTAGTGACCCAGGACCAGTAACAGGTTTCTTGGAATTTTCTTGAACCGACATCCTTCTATGCAAAAGGTTTGGCTGCCCAAGAACCTCCTATTTCCCTGCATCCCACGATGCCCGGTCTTCACATCCCCCTCGGGCTCGTTCCCCCTTCCCATCCTCTTGACTCTTGAGTTCATGTCTCCTCTGTAAGGCTAATGAGGTGCTGCTGCTTTCCCCAGAGGCCCAAACTTGGCGTCTTCTTTCCTGCTATGGCATCCAGTCTTTTCTCATTGTAATCATTTGGAGGATCTTTAACTCTGGCCCCCAAGCTTGCTTCTGTACCCAGGAGCTAGTATCGTCCTCATCCCGTGGGCAGCAATGGAGGCAGGAATACTGGCAGTCACCTAGCTGATGCACACGGTGTTGTGCACATGTCTAGTGGTGCCAGGACTAAGAGAGCCCATTATCTCTACCGGTTACCCAGGAGATAAGAGTGACTGATCCATGATGTTCCTGGGGTGTCTCTCAGGCACCAGTAGGCAGGTGATTTCTGGCTTAGGGAAGGGTTCAGAAGGCTGGGCACTCACAGTTTTTCTTTGGTCCCCACAGAACATGTTTGGGTTATGGAAGCCTATGGTATTCTTGGCTATTGCAGCTGTGGCTCTGTATGTGTTACCCAACATGCGACCGCAGGAGTCAGAGTTCTGCCTCATGGAGTGATGGCAGACCTGGGCCAGCCGAGAGGGCAGATCCCCAGTGGCTACCACCCTCAGCTTTGGGCAGGACACACTGTGCCAGGACCCCCACCCCGCCCATATGTTCCATGTGTCCCCACCTCCTTAGCCTCAGTCACCCAGGCTGAAAAGGCTCGTGGGGAGCGGCTGGCTCCCATCTCCTGCTTTGTGTAAGAACCTGGGTTCCTTGTAATTAAATGTCAACCTAATTACATGAGACTCTGTGGCTTTTGATTTGCTGAATGCCTCGCAACACAACCAGAACAAAGCAGTTCCCGTTTAACCAAGTACCTCACATGAGGGTCTGGCTCCTAAATATGATTTCTTACCCTACAGATGACCTCAGAAATGAGGCTGACTCCTTGTGTGGCCAGCTGAATCACAGACGGATTGGTCTGTGCCTTTTACCCCATATCTCAAGGAACTCTCCTGAGCATGGAAAAATGGAATGAACTGGATACCTTGGGGGAGGGGGAACAAAAGACCTCCCCTTAAGTTCTGTGCATATACCTATCTATATGAGAAGGATGCCCTATGAAGATCTGCACATGAGCCTCTGTGGCTTTAGTCCTTGGGACTTTTCAAGGGATCTGTCCTCAGAGATGACTTTTATTTAATCAGTCAGGGTCCTGGCAGTAAACAGGTGGCACACTCCAAGCTTTAACTGAAGAGAGCTTAATGAAGGGACTGTGTACAAAAGGCAGAGTTACGAGAACAAGCAAGGAATAGTGATGCGCCCAGGCACTGGCTGCAGTGGAAGCTGTTATCATCGCAGGCTGAAGGGAAAGGGGAGGAAGCCATGGGGGTTGCAGCCCCTCCCAGAACCATAATGAAGTGGGAAGTTCATTTTTTCCCCTGCTCTCTCCTCCCACCTACCAGTCTCCTATTGGTACCTCTCCCTCGCTGAACCCAGCAGGGCCCCAGAGAGCAGAGGTGCCCAGGCGGTGTAATTTTTCCAGGTCAGTCTCCTGGAACTCAGAGCAGGACAGCGGCTTAAGAATGGATCTAGATGGGGACAGCAAAATGACTCGGATAACTTCTGTGTGCCCCTGTTTACCTTCCTTGCTGTGGAATCCTTTGCTGTTGGGTGTTCTCATCATGAGTGTTTAGCATGAAAGATGCCAAGTATGTTCCTCAACCACAGTGGACAGAATGGCCTCCATGACTACTGGTTTCCTTGGGACCCCTCTTACTGCCTCCTCCCCACCTGATGCCAAAGGGCTTTGTTCCATTCAAGCAAACATCCAAAGCAACGTGTGCAGAGTGTATACTGTGGAGGCACTGCCAAGCACTGAATGAGTTCACTTCTTCCCCAGCCTTTTCCTAGGGGGAGTAGTAAGGACATTTAGAATTAGGAGCTTTTCAAATTTTATTCAGCCATAGAAGTGACAAAGCTGAACTGAGAGTCCATCTTAGCAGGCCTGGGTCAGTGCTGAAATTATGACTAGCTCCCTGTAAACATGGCTACAACCAGGCAAATTGAGGACAGTGCCACATGTCCCCTTTACCTGTGTTGGTGACTACTTTTTGAAGAGAGTCCTGATTCAGGGTGGTCTAACTCCTTGATATTCCATGTGGCCCACGGACCAGTGACATCAGCATCACTTGGGGCTTATTACAAAGGCGGAATCTCAGGTCCTAACCCAGATCTACTGTAACAGAATCTGCATTTTTAACAAGATCCCCCCCCAGTTGATTAGTATGCACAATCAAATTTGAGAAGCACTGCCCTAGTCAATTAGGTTGTATGTTCTCAGTTGTAACCTAATTAAAGAAATTCTTTCACAACCTACCTGGTGCCACTGGCCACTTGCTTTTGAGTATGGTGAGACCCTAGTATTTATCCACTTTACTCCAGCCACCAGTTGACTAAAGAACATATGCAGTAGAAAGGACTGGAAGATTACCTATAGCCAAGGGCTATGGTCTGACTGTATCCCCCCAAAATTTGTATGTTGAAATCTTAATCCCCACAGTGATAATATTAGAAGGGGGGACTTTTGGGGGTGATTAGGCCATGAGAGCAGAGGCCTCAGGAGTGGGATTACTGCCCTTGTAAAAGAGACCCCAGAGGGATCTCTCACTCCCTCTGCCATGGGGAGTTACAATGAGACAACGGCTGTCTATGAGAAAGAGAAGCCTCGCCAGGCACAGAATCTGCAGGCATCTTGATCTTGGCTTTCTCAGCCTCCAGAACTGTGAGAAATAAATTCCTGTTATTTATAAGCCACTCAGTCTATTGTATTTTGTTATAGCAGCCCAAATGGATGAAGACACCAAGGATCACTGGTTTAACTTGGAATTACAAGCCAAGGCCAGGTTCTGGTAGGGGACCCGAACCTAGAGCCTGGGTAATGGCAGGAATGTGGGTCTGCTCTTCCCCAGCCTTTTCACTTGGAACATAGAGCTCTTCCCTTTAAGACACTTGTCCCTCTCTGCTCATTTTAGAACAGCAATCCCCAAC
>CAUYSK010007470.1:0-25000 GCA_963575035.1 Avahi laniger | reverse complement strand
AAGTGATTATGTCCCCATGGTTCGGAAGGACTCATGGGGGCTTGTGACTTAGCACATATAATAAGTGTCTGCTCAGGGAATCAGGCATCTTTCAAAAGCTGAGAAAGTTATCTTTCACTGGCTGATAGGACTATTCGCACAAGTGACATCCACTAAAGTGCCGTGAGGGATTGTCCAAAACCTATAATTCTAATGTTTCGTGAAACCCACTCAACATTCAGAAAATATTATACCTTGAAGCCATAAAAAATATTTAAATAATTGAATTGTCAAGATGAAATTTAAAAAGGTAAGGTTACTTTGTAAAAGACCATGTCTTTGATTTAACCTGGACCAGTTTTTTAAAATTCAAAGCAATGTCTTATATATAACCCCACTTGATGCATGATGGAGTGTGCATCAATCCTTTAAATACAAGTCATTTTTTATGTCATTTTTTTATTAATAGGGAGAAAGTCGGGCACATCTCCCCTCATCACCAGGAACCATAATATTGCCAGCTATTTTTCCTAGGTGATTCTTCCTTATGGAAAAATAAAGAAACAAAAGAGAAGATATTGAAAAATTGTGTAAGTAGATACCAAGTTGAGCTAGTTATTTATACACAAAGCACATTATTTCCAGTATTCTAAAAACTTCAACTAAATGCAAAAAGAAGAATAGAAGATGGCTATCAAAAATTTCACATGGGATTTGAGGTAAATAAGTTCAGATTGCTATTTGTAATCTGAGGTCTTGAGGCAAATTTGTCTGTGACTAATCATAATTATACCATGTACTCTATAATAGCTCTTATAATTTTATAAATCTTGCAACTTATCTGCTATGTACATAGGGTACTGTATTTTTTTGAGCAGAGACAATTATTTTATGCTTTAACTTTTCCTTGACAGACACAGCACAGTTTTTTATAATATGGTATACAGGAAGGAGCATAAATGTAATAATCAGAATAGCTGCAGTTTGGAATCCCAGTTCTGCTATTATATTGTCTTGGGTGGATTGGGTTTGTTTTGATAGGTTGTTCATTTAGGCTAACTGAGCCTTTGTTTTCTCACATGCAAAATAGGTACCTACCTGGCAGAGTTGCTGTACCTACTATAGGTGCTCAAAAAAAGAATATCCACTTTCACAATTTGCTTCAAAAATATCAATTGCTTTCATTGGATGCTGAGTTAGAATATAATAGTTCTCTAAAGCACCCATATTTTAAAAGGAGATTTCTACCGGTAGAAGCAGACTCTAACTTCCCTTCTTTCTTTGATCTCCTGTGTGAATTCCAAGGCCCAGAAGAATATCATCCTCATATAATGCATCATTTTAAAAAGAATACTCCAAAATTCTAGTATCTCTTAGCAGTAGTGTTTGTCATTTTTTCCCTTTCTTCTTCACATTTTGGAGTAACCAAGAGGTGCTCTAATACCAGGTGCAGGAACTGAGTTCTCACAGCTAATAATAGATAAAAACCTTTCCTAAGTACAGGAAATTCTCCTCACTTATGCCAAGGATCTGATGTGTTTATTTGCATTTAGTAAAAGAGAAGAGACCAGCATTTTATTTAAACCTGCATTGGTGAGCCCAGCACAGGGAATGGATACTCCATGACTATGGAGTAAAGCAGGGTTCAACTACACGAAGCACGTAGTTTGATAAATCTCTCTGGCTATTCTGTATCTCACCCTGCTTAGAGAGAACTTAAAGATGAGCAGACTCACTCGTCACTGTCATACTCAGTGAAGAGGTCTCTTTTTCAAACTGGCAGAGGAGAACGTGTCATGAAGCTATTGGAGCTTCATGAAGGAGCAGAAAGTCGTAACAACTGATTTTGGTAGGCTACTCAACCAGATTTGACCTTGGATAGAGTGGTTCATTGTCTATGTTTTCTTAAACAATGTAGAATATTAGAAGAAGCGTATTTATTTTTAGATAATATCTCAGCAGCACAGAAATTATAAATATTATTATATTTCTGGGGCAACATTAAAGATGCTTATTAAAACACAGTAGAAATTATGTATCTCTTTTGCTTGAAGTTGGAATGATGATAACAAAGGAAAGAAAAATAAAGATTGCTTCTGTTTTGTTTGTTTGCTTCCTTATTTTGTGTCATATTGTGTAGTACAAATGATTAAATTTTTAACCAATAATGTATTAATATTTATGAAAATAAAAGGAAAGGTACAAAGTTTTAATGGATATGTAAATTTTATGAATACTACAAGAGAAATGCAGCCCACAATTTATTTTCCCTATGATTTATCAAGAGTCTCCAATTTTTTGGCAACTAAAATTGGATAGTGGAATAGAAGTGATCATAGGAGGTGGAATTATTTGTCATTCTGGCCATTTCTATACAGGTACAGAAAGCTGCTACTTGAGAGAAACTCAGCTGAGCAATACCTCCAGAAGAAGCCACTGGGTCAATATTGTACTTCACAGCACTAACTTTCTTTGATAAATTGTAGTAATACTTAACGATCCCTGATCACAAACGCTGCATGACATTAGAAGGACAGCTACATCCACATTCTAGGAAGATACAGGAGTTATCAGCCAAGTGAATGGGAAGCTCAACATAGACTCTGGGTTTATTGATCAATAAACTAGATTTAAGACATCTGGGCTAGAGCATCACTACTGGCACTTTTAATAACCTCCCAGGTGATCTTGATGCACTCTGTTTTGAAAAACATTGAGATATTCATTAACCACAGAACTAATCAGTCACCGAATACATGTAAGCATCTATTATGCACAAAACAGTGTGCTAGGCAGGATGAGAGAGATTAAGTACTCTGAGAATGAGTTCCTACATCCTAAACATCAAGAAGCTGAAAATTTATTTGGAAGACACAGACAGAAAAACGGATACACAACATGATTTAAGTGACTAATGCATGGTTCTGAAGATTAAAGATATAGATTTCTTGCTGAAAGTCGGGGCAATCAGAAAAGATTAGCTTTGCAGAATGGAAATTCTTTCGAGAGAGGAAAAAGGAAAAGAGGACTGAAGATTACTCAGTGAAAAGGAATTCCACAAATTTGGCCCAAACAGAAGGTGTATGTTGAGAAGTCATGGAGTATAGGATATAAAAGGAAATTTTGGAGAGGCTGAAAAGACAAAATAATTTGTCTATCCCATGTATTTGAGCAGCTTCTCAACTATATTAGATACAAAACTATTTCATAGTGAACATTTTGTGATGAAGTAATTTATAAAAAATTCAAAATGAAAAAATCAAAGTTCTAGCTATAGTATAAAGGAAAATATGTATGGAGAGTAATTTATAATGCAATAATGTGTATTTTGGTCTGGAAATTCTTAGACATGATCATAGTAGCAAACACAATAAATAGTGACAGAATCTACATACAAAATCACTATGAATAAGTGTGTAACAGAGTAGATATTTAATATTTGTGCCTAAAATACAAAATTGTAATGACTGTTAGTAATGTAATTTTTAGAAATATTAATTCTTTATCAAGTGCTAAACAAAGTCTTCATTCAATATAAATGTTGGTGGTATCTTGAAAAATTCATTGCATATCAAAATGTGCAAAAATACTTTATGTTTTTGTGTTGGATAATGTTAAGTTCTAGATTCAGATAATTTTAAATAGATTTTTCATCAAATGACAGACACCAGGCAAGTCATCTGGAAATTCTTTGTTGTGTGAGCTGCCTGACACATTGCAGTCTAGCAAGCCTGGTCCCTAACACCCCCAATTACCATGGAAAACAAAATCTTGCCCACAAAATCCCAAAGCTCTCCATAGGGTTCAGTATCATCCCACTGAGAAACACTGACATAGGTGATAGGAATGGTAGCGTTTAGAAGAAAAGAATCTGCTAAATCTGACGGTGTTCAATTAAGAGGATATATTCCTAGTGGTGGTCAGAGGAGTTACAAAGTTATTGCTATAGTACCGTTGGAATGGAGCATAGACGTGAAAAAGAAAAATGACAGTAAGAATATGTAATGGAATATAAAAGTACAAGGAAACATAAAGGAAGAAGCAACAGAGATTGAGGACTGATTGGATGTGAAGAATAAGGGAGCCACAGATGTTTATTTTATTTTTGTTTCTTTTTTCATCTTTTTCTGAAGTTGCAAATCATTATTACTTTTTGACAGCTGCCAATAACAACTATACTTTTAGACAATTTTCATTTATCATTTAGTTTCTCACCTTTAAACATTGTGCCTTTAATTAAAGTAATGGAGTGAATATAGTTGACGGAAGAGATTAGACAGTGTCATGCTGGGTGATACTTAATGAAAGCTAATGGATACTGACTACTCACACTCCTGCCACCTTAATAGTTAAGCCCCCCTATTTTGGCTGTGGACAGACATTCCATCCCATCTGCTACACCTGAAATACAAGAGCATGGTGCGCTAACTAATGTGTCTTAAAGGCAACCTGCAGACCAAGGTAATTTTCTATCTGAGCATAATCACAATCAACTTCTTTCCCTTTTGATTAGCATTCAGAGTTGGCAGTGGGGATCACACTAAAGAGAGAAAAGGCAATGGATAAGCAGCCAAAACACATCAAAAATGTCATGTAACATTTGGAAAATAAATGATTATTAATTGAAACAGAAAAGTTATACTGGAGTAAGTAACTGGTATATTAAGAGTTAAAGGGAAAGTTTGATATTTATAAATGTTAACTGTTAAGGTAATCAATTATTTTAAAGTACTTTTAGCAAGAAAAACATAAAAATCTTCTCCTTTCAAAATTTGTGTCTCTGAGAACTCATGGAATTCCATATGTGTAGAAAGGATTGTTACATGTTTTGCTATAGTTACTAAAAGTATTTTTGTATATTTAGCAAACACATTAGTTTGAAATGTATCTGCAGAAATGTGTGCTCAATCCTTTGGTAGAGTCTCACCGTACAATAATTTCATATTTCACTGTACTGTATACAACTCTTAACTTGTAGTCCTCATTAGTACTCTTTGCTCACTATTGTGATTCTTGTCTCACCTGAGCACATGGCAGGATTACATTATACACACCTCATATAGTACATGTACAAGTGCATCTCTAAGATGAATTCTTGAAAATAGGATTGTCGGGTAAAGGGTCTATACAGTCATCGTTTGGATAGATACTGACCAATTGCCCTCAACAGAGATCGTGCCAATTTTAAACCTAAATCACAACAAATGAAGACAGAATACTCCAGGATAAAGCTAAAACTCAAAATTTCACTTTCTGATTCTAAGCAGCTCTAACCCCATGAACCAGGGCCCCTGTGGTCTCCTTTGGGGGATGTTAACACACTTTATTCTCTGCAGGTAATAACAGAATGTGGGCTACGATGACCTCTTATATCCATTCTTGTGGGATTAATTCTTTAAGACCACAGTGCTGAGTTGATTCTGCCCCAGGTAGGTTTCTGATCTAGAGCTTCACCCTTCTTTCTCGCAAGAGATCAAATCACTCTTGGCAGTTTTGCAAGTTTGGGTACAGCATACGCAGGCATGCACACACGCACACACGGATCATGCTCCCAGGCAGCCCACCACCTTCCTCCTGTTGCCACCGTACCTGACCCCCACTCTTTCTGGCTCTCCGCTGCGGGCTTGGCTTCCTCCTCCGCAATGCTCCTGTTGCAGAAATGCCTCTGTACTCCTTGGCAAGTCATCCCGCCTTCCCGTTTTGCCTTCCTTAGCTATCCTGGAATTTCATACGTAGCATTTATCATCATACTATATCGTATTACACCTACACTTTCTGTCATATTACATACTCACCTTTAATTGTATTTCTTCTTTTTCCAGTATGATCTCCTGCCCCCCTCTACCCAAGAATCCCATCCATCAGCCTCACAGGTGTGTCCGGTGAGCCCTGAGCAGCTGTGCTCTTTTGCTCTCTTGCTTTCCTTTGTTTAAACTATTTCTTCCGAAGAAAGGAAGAAATCTCCGACCTCCTTTCCACCTCCGGATACAGACACACGCAGACCCACATGTGTGTACACCCACTATGTTCTCCATCAGGAAAAAACCTATTCCGACTACAAAATGTGATGCAAATTTTGCCTTTTATAGTAATTAGATCATTTATCCCATGCTAAACACTCAACATAATGACCCTGTTTTCTCTATGTACTTCTAGTATGTTGTTCCTGTGATTAACATAACTCATTAAGCACTAATTCATCTCTTTATTTCTAGGTAGTTTGTAATAAATATGGAATTTGATGAATATTATTGAAATGATTGGTTTGCCTTTTCTTTAATCCTGTAATTTCAACAAAGTTTGGATTTCAACTTTTTTCTAGAGGTAAAAAATGTCTAGGATTTTATTATAGTGCTATGGATCAGATTTTTAAATCAATAAATCCTAAATTATAATTTTATATTCTTATCAATATCAGCTCTTATTCTGAGTCTTCCTTGTTTTGAACTTCAAAGAGAAATGTGCTCAGACTCTTTCTTCACCTGCTTGATTTCTAATGGCTTTAAAATGTCTCTCCAGAATTCCAGATGCTTCTGGAAGTAGTCTTCTTAATATTGCCTGCCTTAATTTGTAATTCCTGCTCTCTCTTAGCTATCAAATGAAATCCCAGAAAGAGTGAAGAAAAAGAGAAGTAAATAATTTTTATTTTCCTTTATTTATCCTCAAGTTCTTACTAAATCCTGATTTTCTTTGCTTCCATTTTTTTTTTGTTGTAGTTTGCTTGTTTTATTTTGAATCAATACAGCATGAGGCATTCCATTCCTGAAGGAATTCTTTTCTCAGTTTTTACTACCTTAGATCCGAAACCTTATGTTTCATTTATTCTTGATATTTTAGGATTCCAATCTCATTGTGCATTTTTGAAGTTTTGGACTATATAGTTTTTGAAATTTGACAGATAGGTATTACCATTTCTCTACTTGGTCCCAACTCACCTCTCCCCTTATACCATAGCACAGTATATCATGCAGTGCCTAATTCTACTTTGGCTACGCAGAAAATCTTCTCTTGGTTCCTGCCATGAACAATACTCTGAGCTAGTTCCTAATCTTCCTGTTTGTCAGAACTAGCCAGTTATCTGAGATTTCTTCTGCATGAACAAAAAGGATCTTAATAAACAAATAACGTTAATGTTAATCAAAGAAAGTTTTTAACATCTTCTTTCCATTTTCTATTATTGATCCAAATAGAACGGGGATAACTTTCCAACTTACTTTTCAGAATTTTTACCTCTTCCAGAAATCCCCTCATCTTTCTAACCTGAAGCTACCTCTCTCCAGCTACAAATTCATGAAACTCTGACCTACAGCAAATTCTCTCTCCCTTTGCATAGAATATTTACCTTTTCAGAATTTTGTGATGAACAAGGAATGATACTCATATATTTTCTTAGTTAATCGGACAGAGCCTTCATATACCACTAATATTTGGAGTAAAATTCAACCCCAAATTTAGCTTGTTTTTTCAGAGAACAACAGACATAAATCCCAGGAATCTATAACTCCAAATTCTTTGAACTTTTGTGGAAATAGCAAAACATTCTGAATGTGTTTCAATTGATTTAGGAAGTTATGAAGAAGGGCAATTCAAAAATTAGTGTGCAAACGGCATCTAAAGAATCCTCTTCCGACAGGAAATATGACACTAAGGTAGGTCATTCCCTGGGGTGCTGTTCTGATGCCAATTACACAGGACGGGCCAGGTGTTTGCTGCAGTGTTTTTTGCCATTCAGTAAAGTGTTGCTTCTGTGCCACTCCATGCATAGCTTCCCGTGGCGCTGTCTCCACTAGAAAATGCTTCTCTCTTTCCTCCTGTGAATTTCTTCTTTAACGCCCAAACTCAAACATAATGCACCATGGCTGCAAAGTTGTCTCAGTAACATGAGCATGTTCTGAACTTGACAAGCAAGTTTGTTCCTCTTAAATCCATGACAGTTATGACACTGAAGTGTGGCCTGAACTTCCTGGACTAGTTTCCTTGACGTCTTAGAAATGACATTAAACAACAGGAACGACGGGTGGTGAACTATTCTTGTAGGTTTTACTCTGACACTGGTCCAGATTTTTCCTCCGCCTCATTTACCAGACACATCTTTCGGAGCCTCCAGGATTGTTACGGGGGCACCTTGCTGTTTATAGGACATTTGGCTTCTGTGTTTTATACCTGAGCAAATGTTCATTCGGCACCAACACTTTCAGTTCCCTTAGGGAAGTTCTATCCTTTAAAGTGCTACCAGTTTTCATTTTAGAATATCAAAAACAGGTTTTTTTCATTATATAATTCTACTTGAAAATGAACAAGATGATACATGGTAAAGTTTAGACCTAGATTTACCCTTGAAGTTCTCAAGTCTTCTCCGTAAAATATGAAGTTATATTTCTACTCTATGGCAAAGAAGAAAATATTTTATTTCCCCTTAATTGGAATGGGGGCAAACTAGAAACTGATTTTCTACTGTATTAAAGCAGAAAATAAAGTGTTTTTAGAAATATGCTTTTTTTTCTTGGTCTAAATATTCTAAGTCAATTCTGGAAAGAGTGTTCTAGCGCCAAGTTTATCACTTGTATCAAACCTAATAAAATACCAAATGACTCATATGCATAAACTGTTATAATTTTGTTTATCCAATGTCAAATACACATTCTAAAAAAGAAGACACAATACAATTTTGGAAGCAAATAGATGAGAAGTTTGATATTTGCTTAAATGCAATTAAATCAAATTTCTTTAATGAATGTGGAGAAGTTCCCCATTTTTATTATATTTAGCTTGCAGACGAAGTCTGATAATGAATAATTCTTTTCTTAGAGTCAGCTTGGTTTAGCCAGTTTCTCTTTCCACATCAAAATCTCACCTTGCTAAAAAAATGTTTATTAACATATGAATATGTTATTTACTATTCTTATCCTAAGAGTAATAATCACATACACTAACTTTGCCTAATAACAATACTTGAAGTTAAAGACAAGTTTTTCTATTGATTGTACGTGATCAACACATACTATCACAGTGTTGTAGTCTATCTCATTCCAAGGAGCTAAAGAGATACCAGATGAGATTTTTTTAGAATTGAGGTATCTGAGAAAACACGGGCCTTTTTGACAGTGTTATATGGAGACACAGGTCACAGAGACAGCAGGCACGGTCTTAAGAGTATATGCTTGGCTGGACGCGGTGGCTCACGCCTATAATCCTAGCACTCTGGGAGGCCGAGGCAGGAGGGCCGTTTGAGCTTAGGAGTTCGAGATCAGCCTGAGCAAGGGTGAGACCCCGTCTCCACTAAAAAAAAAAGAAAGAAATTAGCTGAACAACCAAAAATATATGCAGAAAAAATTAGCCAGGCATGGTGGCGCACGCCTGTAGTCCCAGCTACTTGGGAGGCTGAGGCAGGCGGATCGCTTGAGCCCGGGAGTTTGAGGTTGCTGTGAGCTAGGCTGACGCCACGGCACTCACTCTAGCCCTGGCAACAGAGCGAGACTCTGTCTCAAAAAAAAAAAAAAAGAATATACGCTCGTTGGAGTCCATCTCTGAGTGCTAATCCCAGCTCCGTGGTTGATAGCTGTGCAATCTTAGCTAAATTACTTAGCCATTCTCTGTCATTGTTTCTTTATCTGTAAAACAGGAATGTTTTACTAAAATGAGTTCCAGGCACAGAAAGGTAAGAATCAAGCATTCTCTAAAAGAGTAGAAAGACGTTCTTATATGCATTTTAAAAATGGTGAAGTTGCACCTTAAAGATATTTACTATTTTGTTTGGTTCACGTAATAAACGGAAGTGATAAGATTCAAATCAAGGTTGTTTTTTTCAGATACAAATAAAAACACTGCTTAATATGCTATACTGCCCTCCTGGACATTTTTTTTTTAAAAAGTACATAGCAATATAATTTTCTAGATATTGTGAGTGCTATAAAGATATATCAAGTATTCTTTCTTTGCTCTAGAAATTTGCAGCCATGTATGGGTTGAAAGACTAAAAAAGACTCATTGTTTCTACACCTATGAATTGGTAGAGAATAACAGACAGGCAGTAGAATTCTCCATGCTCCAACACTCCCTTAGGTTTACACCCCCAATTCCATAACCAGGAACCCCAACCACAGTGCTGACTTTCTGTTGACTGTAACACAGGCTCAGAAAATAGTTGTTTCTTTTCATTTTTCTATAGAAACATTTTACATGGTCATTTAGGTATAATTGGAATAGTAATATATAGTGAGTGGTTTATTCCAGAAATAAGAACAAAATATACAATGTTGATTCCTCCCAAAAAATGTTTTATAAGTTTCAATCTGTGCTGGATTGATTATTGTCAGCTTGACATTATTATCACCTCTGATCTCTTCTAAGATCAGAAATTTCGTTTCCCAGAATCCCTTTTCTTGTACATTTCCTGAGTTAGACTTTGTTACCGTGAGGAACATTCATGATATTGCGTGACTCTTTCTCCATTTCTACAACCGTGAATTTTCAAACATTTTCTCTCCCAGCTCTGCCTTTAGGTAAACAGAAATTCCTACGTTAAGCACCATAGTCACATAATATTTGGAGAATTCCTATTTTCCTGACTAGGGATGAATACCCAATTCAACTTAATTAACTCTGGAACAAACAAAATAAATCCTGAGACAGAAAGGAAAAGCCACCAAGATTGCAGCATAGTACTCACCCAATATACCAATATATATCATACATTTTAATAATATATTCTATGAGTAAAGACTGTGTGGCTTAATTAGCATATATAAATTAACATGTATTTTACATCTCATTTTAAGCAATGATCTAAATTCACTATTTTGAACACATAAAATGATACCATGTATGGTAATAATTTTTTTGCCAGTTTATTTTTACATTTGAAGGTAAACCCTTTCTGCATGAGTATATGAGCGATTTCAGTGTAGATGCATTGTTAACATTGCTTAATATTATAGATGTCTTCCAAAGGAAAATATTTATTTCAAGCTATTGTTAACTTGATATATATTTTTTAAACTAGCCAATAATATAATTACTTTTTTAAAAAAAAATTGATCATGATGTTAAAGCATAAGGCTCACTTCTAAGACATCATTCTCTGCTCATGGATATGCAGAGTGTGCATTAGATGATATCTTCATGAACAAAAATTATTTGGATTTTATTCATAAGTGCATAAAATTAATTCCTTCTTTTCTTCTACATACACTTTCAAATGTCAATATTTATATCCTTTGAAACGATACTAATAGTGCATGTCAGGAAACTACTCGACCAATATAACTTTATTTAGTACAACTTAATATCCAGTTTTAGTTCTTGCTCAAATTGCAAAGACTGTAAATTATTATTGGCCATCATAACTATATATTTATTGTTTATCTGAAAGTTGAAAGGTAGTTATTGATCTTTTAATGCCACTTACTTGGTATAAGTAAACTCTTGAACTTTTCGGAACACAAATGTTAACCAAGCTCTTACTCAGCCTAAATTTGTTCTGACAATCTAAATTGTTTACAAGTTTCTTGACATTTGTTGACTCGTTGTTAATAAGCAGAAGTCAAATCTAACAGCTGATATTATTTATTCCCTAGTGCTCTTTTTTGAAGTGATACTTTGAATAATCAGGAGAGAATAAAATAAAATAATGGAATAATGGATAAAATAATGAACTAATGGATTTAGTTCCTGCAGTTGATGTCTGTTTTGCTTCAGAGTTCTGCTTAGATGCTCCCTTGGATTACCTCTGGTAGTGCAGCCAAACCCATATCAGTATACTGAGAAATGTACCAAACCTTGGATATTCAGTGAGTCCAAAAAGCCAAGCCAAAGAATCAGCCGAACCTGGCAGTCCACAAGGTGTCATTTTCTGTCAAACCTTATTTAGCGTAAAAGCAGTTTCAAGTCACATTTTGGCAAAACTCACATTAAAATGTACCATTTTTAATCACACTGCGTTAAATCAGTTTTGCTTTCTATTACTTCCGTAAGATTTGACGGCTTTTTATTTTTTTCACCCAGATTGGCTACACTGTGAAATAATGAATAGATTGATTCTGACCAAAAAGTCAGATCAGAAAATTGTATTCAGCAGTCTATCTGAGTTTGCTTAGGGCTGTCAGCTAAAATTTGAGCAGAGAAGACAAAAAAAAATTTAATTATATTTATAAATATTATCAAATGTTAAATTGAAGATTTTATTTAAAGTTCTAATTAACTACCATATTTCTTAGTTCTCGTTTCAATAAAGGTATTTATCTTAAAACCCAGGAAATTATAAATACCATAGACTAGGTAATGCCTAGCTTTCATCTGCTTTCATCAGCAAGCCAATGAAGTTAAAATCCTGGCCTTTGATGTGTATAGAACTTTATTTTAAAACTGTGGTTAAAAAACAGGGTCAATCCCTTCGTTAGGTCTTTTCTTTTTAATGGAAACAAGATAATACACATCTTAAATGCGAAGGGGAAAGGTTTTGAAATCAGAATTTAAACAAATGTAACAAATTATAAAATAAAAGCATAATCATTTTTGTTCATGAACAGAAATGTAGCATAGTCAGACTAATCACTACATTTCAAGCAAGACCTTTAATAGCACATGCTAAAATCATGTGCATTTTATAGTTTTTTATTATTTACAAATGCTTTAACATATTTTCTCTCATATCAGCCCACAACCCTTCTATGAGAAAAACAATAGGAAATTGTTGAGCCACATTCTGCTGAGAAGAAAAATGTCAGTGACATTTATCAAGTCACTCGCGATCACCCCCATCCTATCAGAGCCTGGATTACCATATTGTGCTTAGTCTCTCTTCAAGACTTCAGGCCCATCTGCATCGAAAGGTGCATTCTGCAATAAATCTGATGGTATAAATTGAAGAAACAACAAAAAACCTCTTTAGAAATTAAGAAATCTTTTGAATTATTTACAAGGAGATCATTACATGAGTTTAAAGTAAATTTCAAGACTGCTTTATTATTAAATGTGTATTTGCATATGCTTCCTCTCTTGAATATATAATTACCAGTGTATAGAAAACATAATTTACAGTATAAAATGAGCTTCTCACCTTGGTTTTTACTGTCATGAAACTGTTTATTAAAGGGAAGCTCCCTCTGGTTTTGAAACGAGGTCTGAGTTTCTGGGTTTAAATCAACTCCTTGGAACTCGGAAACAGATGGAGCTCAGGTTCAGCAGGTTTGAAAATCCAATTTAGAGGTGATTTTTATCCACTCAATTTGGATTTTAAAATTTAGGTAATGATCTCTTTTTACTTCAGGGAGTTAACAACTGAGATCGGCAGGTAGATACTTTTCCCTGGAGGCTGAGTGAATGTGTTAGATATATGTGTACATAAAATGTCCTTCCCAAAATAGAGTAACTTTTTCAAAAAGTTTATCAATCACCCTAAGTATCTTACACGCCATTACTCAATGATTTATGTCCATTCAATATCTGCTGTCCTCAACAAGAGAGAAACATGAAAAAAAAAATGTTTCTTTCTCTCCTTCACCATAAAAAGTGCACAAAGGGAAATCAGGATAAGGTCTTTTTTTTCTCTGTCAACATGGATTAATTCAATAGGGAAACACAAATACTAAGTCTAACTACTTGTGTAATAAGATCTTCAGGCAAAACCTAATTAGCTATCCTTTCAAAAACCCAAAGGAAAGCAGCACTGACTCAAGAATGTTACTTAATCTATGTCTATATATAATAGAATTAGCAAATTAAAATTAGTAGCTCCAATTGGCCCTGGAAATCTACCCAAGCTATTGTTTCCTTTGTCCTGTTATTTTCTACATAACGCCCATTTCTGAACTCAAGAAATTTGTATGCATACACACACACACATACACATGCACACACACATGCACACATATTCACACACATACACACACACACACACATATTTAAACACGTTCTGGAATCTCCTCACCCCACAAAGAGCTACATTACTTCACCTTTCTTCTCCTGGTGTCTCTCCAGAACTTTCTGACAAGTGCATAGCAACCGCTTCTCATTATCTGGCTTGCGTGGCTTACAGGATGCTTAGTACTTACCAAGGCTGTCCGATCTGACGACTATCTGCTTTATATGACAACAGAGGATACCGTATCCTCTGTGGGACTATCCTTCTCAGAGAATGTCTGTGTTCAAACGAATGTCTTTAATGATGAAAACCATTAAATATCAAGACATAAAGGCAATGTGATAAGTGAATCACTTAGGAATAGTTTCTATGAAATTGAAGTATAGAGCTAAAAGGGCCTCAGAAATAATTTTGTCTGTTCCCACTTATTTTAAAGATAAAGAAACTAAAATTTAGTCATATTTAATGCATTTTTTTAGAAATATACATATTAACCCATCTATAGGCATTGAGTAACATAGAACAAGACCTCACCTTAAACTTTACCTGTGTGTATTACCTGTCGATTGGTCTGGGTCATTCGTTTTACTTGTCCTATATGACTAATCCAAGCCCCCTTCCCTGGCATACAGAATGCCCCCCGGGTTATTTCCAAATCTCTCATCCCAACCAAATTCTCCATCTCATCTCTCATCACTGGCTACCAACCGAGCATATTCTCTACATCCGTGGAGAACACCTCATACTCTGCACACGACAAACTCTTCTCTCATTTATGTTTTTCACAGGGTCTGCTCCTCTATTTAAAATGCTAAATCTGGGTGTTTCTACATTCTACCTCCTCTGAAAAACTTTTTACAACCGTGAAAGCAGATGTACCTGCTTGGCATTCTACAAGCGAATGTCATTTACCGCATGGATCGTGTTGAATTGGAATAATCCGCTTGTTTCTGCCCCTCGTTTAACCAGACTATTTTGAAAGTAAGGACCATTCATGCTTATATCCCTACCGTCCAGCAGACTGCTTGGCACACAGACAGGCCTTCATTAAATGCCTCTAGAACTAATAAATAAGAAAAATCCACGTGTTTATAATCTAAATCTGGAGCACTTCTCCCAGTACATTGCGCCGATTTTCTTCATCCTAGAATCCCATCTCTTGCAGGCTGCCGTCTCTATGCCAGGCAGTACTCTATTGGAGGCCACTTCAGTCTCAATTTGGGCTTCCCCTCCAACGACATGAATCCAAACCTTCATTCACTGCGCTTGGAAAGTTTGGATAAATTAAAACAGCTTCATTCATTTATTTATTCAACGTGTACTTTTCAGCACCCACCGAGCCCACTGGAGGCAGGAGCAGCTGTCTAAGTGGCACTTTCTCTTCCAGTTTCATTTCGCTGCTCTGTGCACATGTGTGAGCTTTAGAGAGCCAGTGCACGGGCCTTCCCGCCAAGCCCGTTCGGCTCTTCATCATTTTCTCCATCTTTTTTTTATATATATATTTAGTAGTCTAGCATAACAAGGGTCTAAATACAAATTGTGCTTTTTCCCATGGACTACATTTACTCAGCTATACCAAGTTTCATTGTTTATTTCCTATAACGTCAGAGGAATCAATTACTATTGATCAAGTATTAACTAAGGACATCACAGCTTACAATGTCACCGTAAATGTAAATAAGAGTAAATATATGCTAATCCCAATTTTAACATAAACTAATTTAATTAAGTCCCATTCACGGTTGAGACAGAATTGCAGATTTTCCAATCCAGGGAACAAACCACCTGTGTATTTTTAAATGAGCAGATATGCCACAGATAAAATGTTTTTCTTGTCAGTATGTTGTTATAACGCAATCCAGAGAAAGTCCGGATTATAACCTCCTCATTCCAGGGAACTGTAAAAAGGTTAAACGAAATAGTGAAACAAACCAGACAGAATTCATAACAGGAAGAAATTAGCAACCAGCTCCAATTTTCTACCAGACACAAGAATTTTTTTTTTTTCAATTACTGGCATATGGCTTGGAGACATATGGTACATGATTTTTGGCTAAACCTAGAAAAGGAGAAAAATTATTTCAACTCTAAGTTCTCATTTTTCTCCTCTAAGCTTAATGAAATATGTATGTATGAGAATAAAGGATTTAAATTATTTATCTTTTTAACTACTTATGGTGAAAATGTTTTTGCATGACAGATTCTGGTCGATCTTTCTTCAAACCCTATCCATGTCAAATATGAGTAGTATTTTATACTGAACCTGGAAAATAAAGGAGCAATTTGGACTTTTTTCTTGAGTAACAGGCTGTAAGCCAGCTGGTTCTCTGAGGCCCTATTTTGAGGTCTTTTGACAAGTAGGGAGCTCTAGCTACACAGGTTACTAAAAGCTCTGCCTTCCCATCAGGAATTGTCTGCAAATAATGTATTTTATCAGGTGTAAAATGGCAATATTTTCCTTCCAGTTAGAAATATAAGAATATATTAATATTCAGTCTTGAGGCTAGCCTAGAAATAAATTAAATCACACATCCATTGTGGAAACAACTTTTCCCCAAAGATCCACAGGTAATAAAGAAGGTAAAACAACCATCCTCACTATGATGTGATAATTCTCACCACACAAACATAGCTTTGAGCCTTTAGTAAGACTCTCGGGTTACAAAATCAACATGCACGGATCAGCAGCTTTTCTATAGCCCAATAACAGTACAAGTTGAGAGTCAAACCAAAGATTCCATACTTTGTACAATAGCTACAAAGAAAATACAATACTTAGGAACATACTTAACCAAGGGGGTAAAAGATCATCTCTACAAAGAAAACTATGAAATGCTGAAGAAATAAATCAATGATACAAACAAATGGAAAAACATCTCATCCTCATAGATCAGTAGAATCGACATTGTTAAAATGTCCATTCTGCTCAAAATAATTTACAGATTCAATGCAATGCCCATCAAAATACCAACATCGTATATCACAGATCTAGAAAAAACATAATTCTATGCTTTTGTTTAGAACTAAAAAGGAGCTCGAATACCAAAGCAAATCTTAAGCCAAAAGAACAAATTGGGAGGCATCACATTGCCAGAGTTCAGACTATACTACAAGGCTACAGTAACCAAACGACACGGTATCGGCACAAAAGCAGGTTGCCCCACTTCCCGCTCCTTCACTTTGGGCGTCTCTCCATGGATTCCCGATGCTCTCTCCTAAATGGTTGAATGTCTACTGGCCACACTGGGTCCTGTCTGGGAGAGAGGCATGTGCAGGCTGCTTCAACTCCACCAGCTAAAAGTTTATTCTGAACATCTCCCTAGCTTGGCTTCCCTGAGAATAGACCTCAAGACAAGACGTAAGTTAAAGTGGTTTCTTGAGTGTGATCCTGGCAGGCACCAGTAGCACCGTGGAGAATGGAAGGAAGGGAAGAAAGAGAATAAAAAGTGCTTTATCAAAAGCTGCACCTGTAAGTGCCGGAGCTTCGTCTTAACGGGAGCGTTTCAGAGACTCTGTAGCCAGAGAGCTGGAGAGTTTACCCGCTAGCTTTGATAAGCCACTGTTTGAGAGCTGTCCCTGTGGAATCATAAATTTTGAACATTTCAGTCCTGCCAAGTAGATCAATAGAACAAGCTCCAGCGGTCAGAGAAAACCCTCGAAGACTTGTTGTTGCTTTGACTAGGAATTCATTGGTTTAAACAAAAATGGTAGGTGCCCAGGAGATATGATGGGTCACCGACAGAATCTACAACATTTGTGAACTATTGTTTTCCTTTTATGTACTCTGCCCTGAGGTGCGCCCGCTGCTCATCATGGGAACTAGTTATTTCTTCCTGGGCAATTAATGGCAATTGTCAGCCTAATTTGTAGAAGCCTGTCTGTCGTGGCTCTACAATTTTTTTAAAGACAGGTTTATTGAGGTATATTTTACGTACAGTAAAATTCACTTTTATTTTAATATGTATAATGTCATAATTTTTGGCAACTCCATACAGTCAATTAACCATAATATGATTAAAATACAGAATATTTCCATCACTCCCAAAAGTATGCTTCTTGGTACCCAATCTCCTTCTTCCATACCCAGACCCTGGAAACTATTCATCTGAATTCTGATTCTATAGTTTCGCCTTTTCCAGAATGCCCTATAAATGGAATCTTTCAGTATGTAGTCTTCTGAGTCTGGCTTCTTGCACTTAGCATAATGCTTCCAAGATTTGACCACGTTGTGGCATGTGCTAGTAGTCTACTTTTTTTTATTACTGAAAAGTATTTCATCGTATGTCTGGACTACAATTTGTTTAGCCATTCACGTTGATGGATATTTAGGACTATTTTCATTTTGGACAAGGCTGCTATGCTTCTAATTAACAAAGTACGGAAAGAAAAAAAATGACTCTATAGACATCACTTAAACAAAGTGATCAAGTTCAGTGTCAGTGGTAGTTCATGTTGATATCATTTATCCCCAATATAATGAAATGAGAAGGGCATTCCACCTCTTTGGTCTCTTTCATAAAAATCCATACCCCCAGTCTAATCATGAGAAAATATCAGACAAACAAAAATTTAAGAGTATTCTATTATGTTACTAAGTATGAAATGTCCAATGTCCTTAAGTACTAAATGTGATTGTTGGTATCTCTGACATTTCACTTTGACACTTCTTGTTTTATTTTTATTGTGAAGGTAAATCCTCATTCTTTCAAACCCACAGTTTGGCTTGTAATTATCTTTCAAAATTTTTTGGAACAATTTTTGTGCAACCATGGATAAGTCAAAAATTCATGTTATTTTTGAATATGAGTTCCACCGTGAAATCAATGCAGCGCAGACAGCTCAAAATATCAATGAAGTATTTGGGAAGGATGTGACTAGTGAACACCCGTACATCAATGGTTGAGAAGTTCCATCCTGCTGATTTTAATCTTGAAAATGAGCCACATGGGTGACCTGAGGCCAAGGTGGATAATGATGAACTGAAATCTATAGTGGAAGTGAATCCATCTCAACCTACACGTGAATTAGCAGCAAGGTTTGATGTTACTATTCCAACAATATTGGACTATTTGAAAAAAAATTGGCAAGATAAAGAAGGTGGATAGATGGGTTCTGCATGAATTAAATGAGCATCAGAAGAGAAATCATCTCGAAGCTTGCTTTTCTTTTCTGTCACTACATAAAGGCAAACCATTTCTACAGCATAACTTTTCAGGCTTATTTTCTATAATTCTCATGAATTGACAATTAATTCTATTTAAACTGGTCTATTTGTTACTCCTTTCAGTTTCCCACCATCTGCTTTTATCCTTGCATTTCTCCCATTTCCACTTTCCTCCTTTCCCTTTGATTAGATTTTACACATAATCCAAGACCTAAGTCTATTTCTAGGTCTTTGGGTTGTCTTTTTCTTTTAATCATCTAAGGCAAAGTGATCTCAACTTTTCCTGAAATTATCTAAATATTATATCCATAAATGAAATATTATTTTATTCTGTTCTTATTTTATTTGAAATAACTTGGGAAGATTTTCACCTAATTTAAATGCTATGTCTGTGATGGGTTGGTTATAATATAGGCTAGATGCCCTACATAAGCTTAGGACTTTATGAAAACCTTACCCAAGGGATAGGGGGTCATATTCACGGCAGCTGAACTGCAGACAGAGGGTAGTAATTAAGCCATTTCTTCCATGGATAACCTATGCAACACGCTTCACAATGAGAAAGAGAAGAAAAATGCTTACTAGACCTTAGTTGAAATTGAGAAGGTCAAAGCAATTTATATATTTTCCAATTACACAGATACTACATTAAAATATTACTTCTCTTTTTGTCTTGAATAATTAATGTATATTCGTATTCAACTTCTGACATCCCTGTATTCTGCTCTTCAAATATATTATGCATTATTGAGGGGTCATTTCTTGTACCCTCAGAGAGCAGTGATAAGACACTATAGGTGTATAGATTCGCTGACTAGTCAAAATACTTCCATTAGGAAAATACCTAGTTTAGGAAAGAAATCTGTATTGGTTTGTGGAAAGTACAAGAAAAATCTCCTTATTCATTCATTCATTCACTCACTCATTCTACAAACACATTAAGTGCTTATCACTCTCCCGAAAACTGGGATAATTTTTTTTTAAAATGTGCTATCCCACCTCAGTTTTCTCATCTGCCAATGGCGATGTTACTACTATTTACTAATTTTCCATTGTGGTTGTAAGAAATTTTCACAAATTTAGTGACTTAACACAAATTTATTATCTTACAGTTCTATAGGTTGGAAGTGTCACATGGTCTCACCAGACTAAAATCAAATCAAGATGTTGATAGGTCTATATTCTTTTCTAGAGGCTCTGGAGAGAATCTACTTCCTTGCTCTATCAAGTTGTGGGCAGAATTCACTTCCTTTCGATGTAGGATTGAGGTTTCCATTTCTCAGCTGGCTGCCAGCTGAGGGCTATTCCCAGCTTCTAGAACCTTCTACATTCTGTAGCTCATGGACCTCTTCCACCATCTCCAAAGTCAGTGATTTGATTCAGTCCCTACTTCCTCTTCTTCTGCAATTGCGTCTCTTAAATATTCATGCTTTTCTCTTCTACTTTTAAAGGCCTACACAGATAATCCAGGATAAATTGCCTTTTAAAGGTATTTAACCTTAATTTCAACTGCAAAATCCCTTCTTCCATGCAAAGTGACATATTCACTGATTACAGAAATGTGATCATCTTTGATGATCCATTAGCTAGCCTCCTGTAACCTCCTAGGTGTATTCTGAATACGAAGTGTGTTTATTCATGGAAGGAACTGAGAACGCTTCACAGCAGACCTGAGTTGCTCAACAGCTGTTAGTTATCTACACACTTGTTTCTGTTGTTACCATTATATGGTTTGCCTTCAAAAAGTTCACATACTGATGAAAAAAGTTATACCAAAATAATAAAATGAATCAACATCTATAAAAATAATCACATTCAGGACTAATAATGTGCTTTAAACTGATCTATTCTGTGATCATTCATATAGGTGGATATTTAGCCAAAATGTTTTATCAGTGTTTAACCATAATACGTGGACTGGTTTTTCTCCATTTCCTCCCCCATCTTAAAGAGGAAACACTGTCATTGGCATGGATTGAGAGTAGATATTTCCCCATAAAAATTCATAACTTGATTATCATTACTAGGTTATTAATGTAGGCAAGAAAAGTAGCAGACAAGAAAACAGTATAAAATCACCCATGTATCTCCCCCTCTTAGACACATTCCCAATATCAGATTCTGGATACAAACAGAGAAGAAGAATCTAACCTAACAAATAAGAATCTTGATATTTACTCAGCATAAAGATGACATGGTTTTTCCAAAAATCAAAAACTATTCATAGAAATACAACAGAGGTGAAATGAAAATATTTTACCCTATTTTTGTGAAAAATATTGGATCACTTGCACAAAGTCATAAAAATTTTAATTGGTAGATAAGCTTTTATGGAAACTAGAATATGGTTGTGACCATTTTTAGCCTCGATCTACAGAAAAAAATTTAAAAATAAAGGACTAAGAAGGGTGAGTGAAGTTTCCCAGATTAACACTAAGTCAATGCGTGAAACGATAGATATTTCTACCTCTCATCAGCTGCCCAACTTGGACAATCTCATCCCCTTAGCGAGAAGGCCTCTAGCCTCTGCCCAAACTTGCCCATATTTATAGATTACTAAAAAGATGAGGTGGCAATGCAGTCAATAACCTTTGACACAAATTCAGACAAATCTTGTGCTCCTCATGATGACAAATTACTCCAGAAAATTAACTGTCGAAAGTGCAGCGATATGATGAAGATGGATTGTTTTTCTCTTGCAAGTCTTTGAGTTGGAGTAACAGGCTCATTGAGACGCAGACGGCACTTCCAGGGAGAGCCAGATCCAGTCCTCGTCTCAGCTGAAAAGAAGACGAATTTTCACGGGATCACGAGGGTGATGATTCTTTTTCCCAGAGAAGGGGCTTGTGTTTCGCGAGGGCCTTCTTAAGATTATCTTTTCCAATCTCAGCAAAGAGGAAGATGATATTTTCAAACATTTTACTGCCACTCTTGAATAAGCCACATAAACGCAATGTTAGCCCCTTCCTTAAAAAGTAGAGTTTGGGGAACTTTTTTTAAGGTAGAGGGGACTGCCATATTCTGCCTGCCAAAACTGGCCTGGTTAGGGGTTTGGCTGTTCTCTCTCTCTCCTGATTTCTTGGAAAGTCAGATAAAGAACTTAGTTTCAGCGTGGTGGCGTGGAACTTCAGCACGGGTGACCCCACTGTGGTTTGGGCTGTTGGGCTTTGTACAGGAGCTCGGTGCAAACCAATGGCTTCCTATTCATTTTATTTAACAAATCAAAGGGTTACACACATTAAGATATGGACATTAACTGGGAATATTAAATAAGATAATGCATGTCCCCTGAGTATATACTCCACCTAATTTAGCTGTGAAGTTCTAGAATCACTGGTGGGGCTGAGTCTACACAAACCGAAAGGTATTTGTTTTCTTTATATAAATGTGTTTGCTATGCCTCAAATCTTGTGCCCACATAGATGCGATTGTCCAAAGAAGCAACATGTTTTTTTAATTGACACAAAAAGACTTTCTAGACTACTAATATCACTCACCCTCACTGACAATGGGCTGTGTGCCCAATTATATATAACTAGCACAAAATTACCACAGAACAGTTTTACGATTTTCTGCAAGATCGAACGGTGCACCTTTTCCGGAGAGAACATCCTTGGCAACTCCAGCTTGAGGTCTCTCTGAGGTCTATCCCTGCACAAACACAGCTGAGCGACGCCATGTGATTTCAATGTTTACATTTGCATGTGAATTGAAGATTAAGTTGCACGAAGTAATTACCTAAATGAGAGGATTTTGTTTCCAATAGATAGGCAAATCCGAATGTGGAAAAGACAATTGTCCTGCTCTGGCGTTGAATGGTTCTAATCATTATAGAGACAAAAAACTCTTTTGCTCAATTTATCAAACAGAGGCTTCGCAGAAAATAGATTGCACATTCAAAGGTTTTCATGGAGACAGTTTAATGAGGGGGTATTTGTAAACCTAGTTTCTGTATTGCACAGAAATAAGGGAAATAATAGGGCATCGTAAAGTGCATCGGGACTAACAGGAGCAGGGAACTGTCACCTCCTCTAGACCCAAAGGTGTGAATGGGTGAACAATGTTACCAGAGCTCAGCGAGACTCAGGGCCCTGAAAAAGGTCAACCATAGATCTGCAACAGTGGCCGGCAAAGAGAAAGTCAGAAAAATAAATACCCACGTCTGTCTTTCAACAAAACCCTAATCTTCAATCAGTGTTAAACACAACCAGAAGCCAAAAGGAAAGGGGGCACAGGCGATGTGCTTCATGGATCGCTCTTCAGGGCCCCAGCTTTGGGCAGAAATGAGCAGCAAACAAACCTGGGAGAGAGAGCAGAGAAATGCATCCGTCATTCGTCTGCTCTTAGATCGATCGCCTGTACTTTCCCTGATCTGACACTAACACAGGGAACTGCATTCTCCAGACTTTCACACCAACTTGTCTCTTTGCATGTCTGCTCATTCTGAATTAGTCATACTTTCTCCAAATCTCGCTGTTCCAGACATTATCTCCGGCAGTGTTTGCACATCCTCCGTGGCCCAGCTATCACTGGGCATCCCTTTTTTCCTTGGTCCCAACTCCCACAGGGTGGGGCAGAGCAGGAACAGGCAGGAATTCCATTTCAGTTTCAACTACAAGTCCAGGTTTGAGAGATGAGGCACGGTTGCCTCCTGCATCCCTGCGGTCTATGAACGATGGCAGCTTCATGTGGTTTCTACTGTCTGGGTTGTCTCATGTTTGTCTGGGTAGATTCTCAGGCCTTCCATCACCTGTATATCCAATTACCAGTATTAAATTTCCTCTATTTGCAATACCAAGACTCATTTCTGCTTCTCACAGAACTCTGATAAAATGTTGGCTTAATTGGTAATTGAAAGACTTTCCATGGACTTAGATTTTTACTTCCCAAGTTATTTAATAAATTGAAAGTATGATCTGACACCACAACAAGGATATGGCAAATGAAAACATTGCAGTATTTTGTCTCAGGCTAACGAGAAAAGAATACAGACATAATTTAATAAAGAAATCAAATGCACGTACAAAGGAATTCATAGCACACAATGTGAAGAAAACGTTGACAGTAGTTTAAAAAGATAAAAGAGGTGGAGAATTTGAGTCATTCCATGGCATAAATGGCATAGAGGCATAGAACCTGTTAAAAGAACTTGCAACTTTGCAGTCGGTATCGTGATCACATTTTTTTTTTTTTTTGAGACAGAGTCTCTGGCTCTATTGCCCTGGCTAGAGTGCCGTGGCGTCAGCCTAGCTCACAGCAACCTCAAACTCCTGGGCTCAAGCGATCCTCCTGCCTCAGCCTCCTGAGTAGCTGGAACTACAGGCATGCACCACCATGCCCGGCTAATTTATATATATATATATATATATATATATATATTTTTTTTTTTTTTTAGTTGTCCAGATCATTTCTTTGTATTTTTTTAGTAGAGATGAGGTCTCGCTCTTGCTCAGGCTGGTCTCGAACTCCTGACCTTGAGCAATCCACCCGCCTCGGCCTCCCAGAGAGCTAGGATTACAGGTGTGAGCCACCGCGCCTGGCCCATAGTCACATTTTGAACAGGCATAATATTCAGATTTCTATTGTATCATGCCAGAGTTCCTTCATGGGTTGAAAGTAGGGACAGAGTAAATGATCCAAAATTTCCTTTTGAAGAAGTGTTTTGAAAACAGATAGCTTTTTTCAAAATGCTTGGATTTTTTTTTGCCACGTATCATATACAGACTTAGTTTTACCTAGCAAAGAAATATTCAAGTCGTTTTGATTTGACATGATATCACACAGAAATGCTACATTCCTATAGAAATCTTCTTTCAGTAATTCACATTGCTGATTCTGATTTTCACACAATGTAGCTGTTCTGGAAGAAGTAAAATGTTGGCTAACACCTGTCACTGCAATAGCCAGCTCACTTTAGAATGACATGGCGAATCTACACCGAATACCTCATTATTCAACTTTAGCATGTTACAAAATTGAGGATGCCATGTTGCATT